>CAWUFW010020319.1:0-155497 GCA_963921515.1 Calotriton arnoldi | reverse complement strand
CTGTGATTTCATGGTTAGCTTGTTGTCAATGATGATTCCGAAGTTTCTGGTGTGGTTGGCGGGTGTGGGTGTGGGTTCTACGTCTGTTGGCAACCAGGAGTCGTTCCATGGGTTGCTATTGTAGCTGAAAGCAAGACTGCTGATCTGCTGGATGCACATATGTTCAGGAGATAGACATGCATTTGTGATTATTGGGTATCCCCAGGTCCCGGAGCATAGAGGGCTACCCAATGCGATGATTTGACTGCATTAAACAAATTCCCCACAATGGCTTGCAAGAATTGACAGTTGGGGACTCCCATATTGAAGGACGATCTAAATAGCTGTCTCGGTGACCTGCATGATATTCTTTCCCATATGATGACAACACAAATGGTGCCCTGACAGCAAACTTAGCTTCCAATCTCTCAGACATGACTAGGGAAAATCCAGGCACTGGGTGGCATGGTGACATTGTCGATATGAGTAAAGAGGTCGGGAACATACTGGATTCTTAAACTAAGATGGAGGAAGAAATGAAAGCACTCTGGGATAAGTTTACAGATTCGGAAGATTGATCATGGTAAGATAATTTGCGGGTCTGGAAAGATCTGGAACCAGATAAAACTAATGACATAATCCTGTACTGTAAGTCCCTTTCCCAATTTGTAATTAAGGAGGGCCCAGGGCATGAGATTCCCATAATCTGGACACAAAGAGTGGGACCACCATGGGAAGCCCCAGGCTGTGTGACATAATAGTCAATCTAGGGTCCTCCCACCTAAAGGACAATATTATGCGAGACGCCGGAAAATTAGATCAGCTAATTTTCCAAGTTCTCTTCCAGGATATTCCGCAAGACCTTGACCTTGATCAGACAATGCATGATACCATCAGTGACTGCAGAGCTGCTTAGAAGGCAAATATGCTATAGGTAGATATTTCCTTTATATTGTGGTTTCAGCTAGACTCTAAGTCCAATATGATCCGCACTGTAGAGGATGGAAAGGAAGTCTTGGGTCCGTCAAGAAGCAGCTCAAGTCCCCTTGAAAGGACCTTTGATAGCCTCGCAAGGAAGCAAAGAGATAGCCCTGTTTCAATTTTTACATAATTTTGTATTTAAAAAGAATACACCCTTTCTGTATTTGTTTTTTGTATTTGTAATGTTTGCCCTCTTCTTTCTTTTGATAGGTTCTTTAGGAATTATTTTGATTAATTTTGCAATTCATTTGCAAGAGGCCATTAGTTTGAGTTCTCAGAATTTGTTTTAAATCATTAATATTTTTCCTTTTTGAAAAAATCCCTTCGGGACTCTTTTACCCTATACAAAGAGAACAAAGACATTTTGGGGTATAAGTATTACACCTACAATCCCAGGACTTTAGATTACTTCAAGGAACAAGAGGACTCTGCCAAGGCGAGAGCAGCAGGGCTGTGTGAGGAGCGCTTGCTTTTCTGAGTGAGTGGTGGGTTGGCCTGCAGTTGCTGCTTCTGTCTGTGGTGGATGGAAAGGACTCACTCTTTTTGCCCTGCTGTGGTATCCTGCTTGAGAAGAATCTCCAAGTGCTTGTCTGTGCTGGCCTCCTGTTGGAAGTCTCAGGGATACAAAATACTTCAAGGAAGACACTGGCTGCTCACTGGCTGCGCATGTTTGGAGCTGGGGGAAGGACTGGATTGTTCTACACCCTGTTGTCATCAAGTGCATGGAGAGTGCTGTGAATTTGCCTGAAGAGCGCTTCCCCCCTCATTTATTTTGGGCCAAACATAAGGAAACCTGGCCAAAGTGCTTTCTGCCTGTATGTGGAGTGCTTTGCTTTTCACTAAAGGCTGAGAAAGGCTAAAACAAAACGAACCTTAAGGAGCACGTGGTGAGTGCTTCCCTTTCCCCGTATTTGTTTTTGTTTGTGTTCATCCTACCCTGGGCTCAGCGCTCCGCCATGCCATCTTTCCTTAAGGTTTACAGCCCGGGCACTGCCTTTGTGGCCCCGGGCTGTTGAGGATCGCTGCGCCTGAGAAGCGCAGGCCACACCGTCGAAGCCCCCTCTTGTGGGAATCCATCCTCAGGAAAGCCTCGATGAGGCCGGCGGGTTGCCGTAGCAACCAGGATCCGTGCCCGGAGACCCAGAGGGAGATTGTGCTGTCTCCAACAGAGGAGAAATCTGCTGCTGCCTGCACCAAGTCAAGGAGTCCCTCGGGGATTGCCCGAGTTGCTCCTGTACCACTGAGGAGATTGAGCAGCGCAGCTGCCAACGGGTAGTTAGCTCTGCAGTGGCACCGCTGGTGAAGAACAAGGGAGGACTCTTGAGGCCGCGGCAGGACCTGAAGAGGTCTCCGATTTCACCACCCCAGAAGCGATAGGCGCTGCGGGCCAACGGGCACTGGATGACAAAGGCTGCACCGCGTGGTAGCGGGCTGCCCCATTTGCCTATGTGCATTGTGTAGCTGCACTGCACTTGTGGGCAGCTGCCTGTGGATCACCTCACTAGCGCAGGGGCCTGGCTGAGGGTCCCCGCTGATGTGGTCTATGCCCCCCCCTTCATGTCTGAACTTACCTGGGGGGGCACCCATTGCGGGGTGAGCGCAGGACGAGCCCCCTATCTATAACTAGCATCGACGGAGGCCCCCGAGTGGAAACTTGCCGATAGGGCTCCAAGGTACCGTTGTCGCCAGAATGGGCATGTAGTGCTTTCGGAGCTGCAAGAAGCCCACAAAATTAATGCATAGCCTGTGATAGGAACACAGGCTCGACGTCGTCATTAATTTCATGGTGCCCAAGGCTATAAGATTGATATCTGGTGAGTCATGTTTCTCTCCCTACATAACTGCTACACATCATATCCTGATGTTATGATGTAGCTTTCGAGGGTAGGATATACACAGTAATGATGTCTTTCATGATATTCCCATGACATGTGCAATTTATAAGTATTTGCTTCATTGCACTAAATTTATTGTTATGGCAATTGCCTAGTTGTAAAGGTGATTTGTGGTTCATGTAACTTATCTATGTGACGTCATGACAAGCGCCTAGTGACGCAGTAAATTATGTGATTGTGGTCTAATGTGTTTTACCTATACTACAAAGTGATATTTTTACATACCCTTGTGTGAAGTCTATTTTTGTGGTGTGCTTAGTGTGTCACTGGTGGGTGTTGCACAAACGCTTTACACATTGCCTCTGCGATAAGCCTAACTGCTCTGCCAAGCAACCAAGGGGGTGAGCAGGGGTTATCTTGTGTGTGTAACTCCCTTACCCTGACTAGAGTGGTGGGTTCTGCCTGGCTAAGGTGCCTACCCGCGCCAACCAGAAACCCCATTTCTAACAAGTATGTTTTGAAATATGGTGTTGTATGAAATGTGACATCCAGTTAGATCTGAATAGTGCAACAGGCACATGATATCTCAACCCTTCTATTATTTCATGGTTAAAGTAATCACATCAAACTTATAGGGATTAAATTCCCTGGTTAAGTGACACAAAATTTGGAGGATAATACAGGAGGATCTCCCAGAGGTTGTGTGTCTTCAAGAGACCCATTTGAGAAACATCTGACATTAACTTTATGAAACACCGCTTATACCCCACACAGTACTATGCAGCTACATGTTGGGTAATGATTGGGATACATAAACACTTTCATAACATAGTACTAAAGCTCCAGCGTGACTCAGCAGAAGGTCGCTTTATTCATTTGTGGGTAGACATCAGGGAGTCGCACTGGATATACTCAACCTCTATATCCCCAATCAAGGTCAACAACAATATTTTGTTAGCCTCATACCTAAGATCAAAAAGTGGGCACTAGAAAAACTTTTGTGGGTCGGGTACTTCAACATTGCGCCAGATGCTTTTCTGTATACACACCAGCATGACAGGTAAACCTAGGGAGTGCTCTCCCAGGAGACAAAGCAGGTACTGACAGACGTATGCCTCATCAAATTTTGGAAAGCTGGAAAACCAGATGAATAGGAATATAGTGTCTTCCCTCATGTCCATAGATCCTATTCATGGACAGACTTAATGGGGCAGCCAGGCATTGGTCGACAACACAACCTCCATTGTGCACGGTACCATGGCATCTATGACCACACAATGATTGTTTGGGAGTGAGAAAGTTAGCAAGAGAAATGTAGAACGAATAGTTGGAAATTTGATAGAACATTCCCTAAATATTGACTAAGTCGACAGACATTGAGGGATGGAATTAATAGGTACTTTGAGGAGAATGACCTGAGCAATGTCTTCCCTTATGTTATGGGACCCATGTAAAGCTGTCTGTAGGGGCAACCGTACAGTGGATAGGGCCCAGCAGAGTGAGACAGGAAAGTCTTACAAAAGATTGTTGGACGCTGAGCTTAAAGTGGCGACTGAACAACATATACACATAGGTTCCCTAAAGGCTCAGCAGAAGATTATCTTTGCTGAAAGTTCTGGTTGACCTATTGGCCACACAGAGAGTGAGAAAAGTTATAAATTATACCTACAAGAAAGATTTTACGAACATGCCAATAAAAGAGTCCTTATTTTTAAAGGTGACATAGCTAACGGAAGGCGGCAGGTACAAATCTGACTCTTGAGGGTATCACGCGTCAAATTATTAGTGCAAATGCAGCTAAAGCTGAAGCTTTTAGGGACTAATGCAGAGCCCTCTAGTGTGCAAACCCTGTCTCAGTGGATGACATAAAGTCCTGTCTCAAAGATAGTGGAAGCTGGCAGGGAACGGGGGTGATGGGGCGTCAGACAAAACCCCCCCAAAACCTTACCCTTTGCCGGCCACCGTCTCTCCTCCGCTTCGGTCCCTTCCCATGCCGCCTTCTCCTCAGCTTCGGCGAAAGCAGGAAGCACACATGCTCTCTTTCCTAAATCAATCACAACGCTGCAGTGTTGTGATTAGTCTGAGCTCCATGGTTTGGCACTCAGACGGAGAATGGGAGCCTTGGTATATTCCTCACCAGGCTGTGTATTGCAGCCTAGTGGGGAACATGCAAATTGCGCATGACTGTTTGGCCGGCCCAAGAGGGCAGGCCAAACATTCATGCACACTTAGGGAGTGTAAACCACTCCTCCACCTGTGACCCCCTGCCCCGCCCTAACCTAGCCCTGTAGTGACAAAATAAAATGATAATAACTTGGTTATTATCATTTTATTTTTCTTTGTCCTGCTCTAAGAGCAGTGGGGCGACGCTCCTCCGCCTTAGCGGAGGAGTCAGCCCTGCTCAAAGAGGCCACTTATATGCGACTGACCAAGGTTAATGCAGCTATCTAAGAGAAAATTCACCAGGAAAGAGGTCTTAAATGCAATATCGACCATGATCCCTGACAGATCCTTCTCCCACCTCGCCGCCAAGACCTGGAACACCCTCCCCACCAACCTTCGGCAGACCCAAGACCTACTGGCCTTCAGAAGACTCCTCAAGACCTGGCTCTTCGATCAGTAGCAGCACCACCCCCCTCTTCCCCCAGCGCCTTGAGACCCTCGCGGGTATGTAGTGCGCTTTATAAGTGACATGATTGATTGATTGATTGATTGACAAAGCCCGGGGACCGAATGGTCTCACTAATCGCTTTAACAAACATTTTGTGCCTGAACTAATCCCCACTTAATAATACTATTCCATACTTTCTGTGATCACAAATGTTTATGCCCTCAATGTTGATAGCAAATATTTCTCTCATTCATAAGCCTGGCAAACCAGCTGATAAATACAAGTCCTACAGTCCAATAGCTCTAATGAATTCTGATACCAAGATTTTCACAAACGTGCTGGCCAATAGATTCATACCTCATTGGCCCTACCTTATTGACTCGGATCAGGTTTTTGGAGACAAGCTGCTAATAATATTTAGCGAGTTCTTCATCTGGTTGAAAAGGCTAAGTTCAGGAAGATCCCCTACCCTTTGATATGGTCAGCTGAACATTTCTTTTTCAGGTGCTAGAGGTGATCGAGTTGGGCCCCAAAATTCTACCCTGGATAGCGGCTAGCCAAAAGCAAACTACACAAATGTACTGGTCAATGTAACATACTGGACCACTCCCCTATCAAGAAGGATGAAACAGGGATGCCCCCCTTGCCTTTTATATTTGTATCGGTAATAGAGACCTTAGCTGCCAGTGTGCAGCAGCTTTAGGATATCTTGGGGATGCACTTCGGGGATGACCAACATAAAATACACTTGTTCACGACAATCTCTTATTAACGCTGACAGACCCTGAATGCTTGAAAGTTATGAAAGTTATGGAAGTTTTGGAATCCTATGGGAAACTATCGGGATTCAAGGTCAATCTAGATAAATCTGAAATGCTCATCTAGGTATACTGACAGAGGTCAAAACTAGACTCCTAGAGGTCACACCACTGAAGTGGGCTGCAAAGAAATGTGAATATGTAGAGGTCTATATTACTCCAAAACACCACTTAATGTGTGCAGCAAACTACCCTTGCCTGCTTAATGCTAACAATAATGATTTGCAGAAGTGGAGCAATCTCTTTCTCTTGTGAATGGGCATAGTGGCAGTAATTGAACAGAATGTGTTGCAGAGATTCCTTTACCTTTTTCTAGCACTCCCAGTGATTCTCCCCAAGTCTGACATAGTGACTAGGAAAAAAGTGATCAAAATGCCTTTAGAAGGGTGTGTAAAAAGGCAAGGGTTTTGAGTAAAATATTGAAAGAGCACAAACGTTCAGGTTGATTGGGGCTACCAGACATTAAGAAATACTATTAGGCCTCTCATTTTACAATTCTTTTTTGAACGGTCCCTTTACGAAACTAAACGCCACTGAATCCATATGGATGCCACAGTGATGAATCATGCCCCATTAGCTGTTCTGTGGTTGCCCAAGAAAGATAGACCACCAGTCTGCTATTACTCCGAACTTCTGAAACCAGCCATGATAGTGTGATGGTAAAACTCTGGCTTCCTTTCCATCTCCCTATACACCATTGGTGGGTAACATAGATTTCACTCTAGATATTGGTAAGAGAGACTTTAGTGAAATTGAAACATATGTATGATATGCCAACTCTGCTGGCTAGGATGTGAGAATGTGGAGATACGCTGTATATATGCGGTGCGGCGTACTCTTGCCGTATGCTCTTTTGGAAGGAAGTCCTAAGTCATATAGAGTAGTGGTTAGATATGCCTTACAAACAATCCCGGCGACGATGGTGCCTAATTTGAGACAACCTGAGATTAAATGCATATCGAAACGGGACCAGAGACGGACTTTCGCCATGAGTCTGGCAGCAAAGCAACTAATAGCACTTAAATGGAAATCTCCTCTTATTCTGGCAATGCAAGAATGGGCGGGAAAACTCTGGATATTGTTGGCAATGGAAACATTTTCTCTGAGGCATTCTTGAAATGGAGCATAAATATGAAGAGATGTGTACTACCCTGGTACATTACTTGCAAGAAAGAGTTTGTGTATGGTTGTCTCAAGTTGCTGAGATCCCTACACCTTACCTCGTAAATGATCAGCTACTGTGTCACCTGAGACAATGGCAGAACTAAAGGTACATACCGAGTCCATGATTTGAACATGGAAGGAGGCCACTAGATAATTGCATGGGAGAAGGCATTAGTGAATCAAACCCTGCTATTGGACAGTGTGGCACAGACTGAAGTGCAGAAAACGTAGAGATCTGAAAGATGGGGCTAGATATGAATCTGAAAATTGGGAGCTTGTGGCGATACACCGGGGTTGTCCTTTGGGAGGACTGCCAGATGGCTGAGACGAAGGTCTTTTCCTAGCTCCAGACATGCCATGCTGTCGACTCACATCGTGGTGGCAGCAGAGGTTGCAAAGGCGCCCCCGCTGAAAGACCACCCTGCTGTCAGAACCCTTTACCAAGAAAGCCATCTCACTTACTTATAGCTGCTCAACAATTACAAAATGCCCTAGAGAAGCTAAAGAGGGGGGTGGGAGTAGGCACTTAGCCCCCTCGAGAAATAGTGATCCGGGTTAGCTTTTGCCTGGTCCAGTTGCTCTTTCTACATACATCCTACTAAACAAAATCTAGGTTGTGTAAGAGGGTCAGATCTCTGTGCCAGAGGATGCAGCCAATTGGGGACCTTTTTCCACACACAATGGGACTGCCCAATGCTAACTGGCTATGGAAGGCAGCATGGGCATGCCAGAGCTGCGTCACCGGATCCCAGGAAAAACTCTCTCCCAGGCTAGAGGTACTCAACATTTGGAGAGATTGAACACACCTCCCACACACAGAACTCTCACCACTATGGGGCTGATAATAGCAAAAAGGAATGTGGGCAAGAAATAAGAATTTGATATGCCTCAAAATTTGACCTCTGGGTAAAAAGACAGGCATGTTGGTGGAAAAGCAGGTCTATGAGTGGAGGGGCTGCCCCTATAAGTGGGAAAACATATGGCAGCAATGAAAAATGTACTAAGGACAATAGTGGTCTGGCCCTTGTCTAAGGCAATAAAGGAAACCACTGTGATAGTGATAGTGGAGAATGGAAACGACAATTTGGAGCTGCCAGAGCAAAAAGGTTTGGTGTGCTAATCTTGCTGGGTGCTTGAGGTACTCCTTCCCTCAAGAAGCTTGAGGACATGCACAAGTGAGGCCTATCCATGTGCAGGGGATGAGGAGAGGGCTCTTCCACAGATTTAGGTAGCGCAATTTGATGGACTGATAGAGCGGGAGTAGAGCTGGGGTGTTTTGATGGAGATTTGTTGCACTATTTTTGTCGTTTTCTTGTGTCTTATAAAAAGGATGCATTTCAGTACCTGACAGATTGGAATGGATTTAGTTACAGGAGGTTCCTGTCACTCTTTTTTCTGTTGATTTGGCTCTTACTCCCCATTATGGGGTGTTGTTAGTTGTGTTCATGAAAAAAGTTCATGTTTTTTCCCACTGAACCAGTGGATCTCGATGGAGGTGGGTGAGGATTGGGGTCATCCAATATCACCCTCCTCTGAAGTTGTTGGATCACAGCTTTCAACATGATTAGTACATGAATGTGATTGTTTTTTTAAATGTAAGACTTAAAAACATTTTTTATTTTATCAATGTGCAGCTCGTGTCCTTCACTTTCTGCTGCAGCAAAGTCCCCCTCTTTTTTAGTCTGTTGCTTGTTGCCATTGTATTTGCAGACTCGTTTGCCAAAGGCAATAGATTCATTGTTGAGGTGGGTGATGAATCTTCCCCTACAAGCTCAGTCTTTTTCACGGGGTTTGATTGTTTTTTTTTTTTTTTTGTCTCATGCTGTAGGCAATATTGGACAGTGACTCATCGCAAAACTAGTGAACATTGGTCCGCAGAGGATTATGTTAGGTGAACCATAGCTTAGTATCTCTAGCCTGTTTGTTGCTGCCTTAAATTGTATCACACCAATGTCACTCAAATCTTGCCTTTGCGCAAGATGGTAGTCGTCTCAGCTGAGTCTTCAACTTCCCTACTTTGCTCTGATTTTGTCAATTTTGAATCAGCACAATGCTGCAGTTTTACCAATTTAAAGTCAATTGTTGGAGTCGAATTTGTCTGGCTGTGTGAGAGATTCAGTTTAAATGTGCCCATCACTGATTGGAATATTGATGTAACATTCCCAATGTGTTATGTATTGGGGGGCAGGGACATGCCCATGGGCACTGGTTGGTTTTATCTTGCGGCCAAATTATTAAGGAGTCTAGATTTTGCAGAATGTTCTGCCCTTGATGTAGTGGTTAGTTGCCTTTCAAACAATTAGATGTCTGGACTCCGGCAGAACTCTAGCGAACTATAATGACAGGAGAAAGGTAAATACTATAAGTTAACTTTAGTTAGTCACATTAACAAGAGTAAATACAGCATTTAACAAGAGTAAATACAACACCTGCCCTGATTTAACTGTATGAGTTTCTCATGGTGTGGACTGACAGGGTCAGTTTTTTCAGTCAAACATACACAATAATTCAGGCAATGTGCTCTAAGCCAAAGAAGAACACTGATCCAGTTATAGATCCTGCAATGTGCTGGCCTTTGACTGACCAATAGTAGCTGCTTCCATCCGAGAAATTATATGCCGGAGGTGGCCATTTTCCCCAGGAGGGCAAATGCAGTCTCATTCTTTGTGTAGGGCAGAAGCCAGTGTAGGACCGAAATGGCCATGTCAGTTTTGTATCAGTCTCTCACATACGATCTTACATTCTTTTCAAGTTAACCTTGTGTATTACAATGTACCGTTAAACAGAAGAGATACTTGTTTAACCACTTAGGGCCAGATGTACAAAGCTTTTGTGAGGTCGCTAACGTCCCCAATCGCAGAATAGGGTCATTTGCGAGCTCCAAATAACTTTTTTTAATGTACAAATGCCAGATTTGAAATTCAGTAATCTATTACTGAATCGCAAATTGGGTTTGCGATTTGGTATTAGTAAGGGGCATGTTTAGTGCGTCCCTTCCTAATACCGAATTGCAGTGGTATGTGTGAATTTTTTGCAACCTAAATGAGGTTGCAAAACGTTCACATTTTTCTGTCTACTTCAAGTGGGTGGTAACCCATTTACAAATGGGAAGGGGTCCCCTCAGGACCCATTCCCCTGTGAGAAAATTTGCAAAAACATTTTTTAAGAGCAGGTAGCGGTCCAACGCACCACTGCCTACTCTTAAAAAATTAAAAGAAAGCTTTTAATTTTTCTTTTTGAAAGCATCCCATTTTCATTTAAGGAAAAAGAACTGCATTAAAAAAAAAATTGGTTTATGTGATTTTTGCAATTCCAAATTGTCATAAACCGAGACCTACCTCATGAATATTAATGAGGCAGGTCTACTTGCGACCCACTGGGAATCGCTAAATGTGTCTAAGATACGTTTGTACATTGGTGTTTGCGATTACCAAATAGCGAATCGGAACAATTCACTATTTGGTAATCGCAAACTATACACAATCTACATCTGGAATTTAGACCCCCACTGTCAGGTGCAATGTCCTTCCTCTTCATATTCAAATAAGCCCCTACTTACAATAGGAGATCTGCAGTAGAAATGTCAATGTATTACCTGACAACACTTGTTGAGACATAGGGTGTGATCCTTTCAAAGCCTCATTCACAAGCAGCTGCAAGAAGTGACATTTGATTTCAAAGCATGCACATAAATGATTCCATCAACCTAATTAGGATATTTTTTGTTATGTTTATGCATAGTTTATTGATATAATGCTTAGCTAGCACCATACACAAAGCTGAACACTACCATCTTCAGGTAATATATTAGTTGTGGATTACATGGATGATCTTAGTGATTGCAGTTTGGTGAAAGTAAATACTTTTCTAGGGAAGTATTTATTTATTAGGGTTTCTCTTAGTTCTCAGTCTTTGTATTAGTAGAAGCAAATAGCAGGGCTTGTATTCAGAATTCGGATTATTTGCAACACAAGGCGGGAGAATGTCACAATCATGAAATAGAAACACAATTTCACAGTACCACCCACATGTTGTTTAGGGTGTGATTCTCAAAAAAGCTCGAATGTTTGGTCCTTTAGTTTACTCCTACATTTTGAGAAAGCTTCTGACTTTCCTGGCGTTTACAAGAATTCCAAGAGTACACCTCGGAAGCTGCATGTAAAGATACACATGTACACACTTATTAATTAATCATGCGTTTCTTCATTCATGTTTAAATGTAATGCATGATTGCATTGACACTAAATTACTTTTTTTGTTTCTCGCAGGGAAGATACGTTATCCATAGAGAAATCTATTAACTTGCTCGTATGTGATTGGTCTTCACATTTTGATGGTGTACTTAACGTGGAATACCATAACCCGATATTTTGTAAAGCACGAACTAATCACCCCTAAGAGTCTCAAGGCACTGGGGGCCATTGGGGATATTAAGCGAGCTATTGCATAGAGTCACATAATGCTGGGCTGAGCTGCCGCCGGGGCTGGGAATCGAACCATGAGGCACGTTCTCCGGGGTCAGCCGCCCTGGCCGCTGCGCCACACCTCTCCCGATTAAAGGTGTGCAATAGTGGCATCATTTTTGGTGTGAGGAAATCTGTTTGTGAGGGCATATTACATTTTGTGAATCACCGACAGGAACTAGAGTACAATATGAAACCTGTGTCTCCGTTATAGGCCATAAATGTTTCTTATCAACTATTTTACACAGGACTTGTTGAAGTAACGTAGTGCACAATGTTTTCAATGACTCATCCACATGTAGCTTGAAGAGTTGATGTTTGATGATGAAAGCTACAAGTAAATCATTTTATTTGCTGATTTAAGTTATTGATTTGTACTATCTATAGAGAAATTCTTTCTATGTTTCCTTTTGCATACATAATACACATATCTGAATTCTTTCACTTTGAGATAACACGTATTTTTGGTCTCTTACACAGCTAGTGTTATTGTTATTGGGTCTTGTCTAGTGAACAAATTAATGTTTCTTGGACAGTATTTTCTTGCTCAAATTTTTATCAGTTCTCATACTTGGTCGTAGAAGAAGCAAATAGCAGGAAATGTAGCCAGAACTGGTATTATTAACAACACTTGAAGATTAATTATGTTAACATCATGAAGTAAAGACACCTGTTGACAATAAAGTAGAGGTCTGCAAAGTTTTCCTTATGAATCCATAGTTGGGAAAGTTGGGAAATTCTAGCCTACGGATAGTAAGTGTATTTTTCCTATTTTCTATGACTATGCAATGCTGGTAGTTGGACTTGGCCTTTTCTGCAGGGTCATTCCCAAACTGTTTGCCTTCACCATCCTGCTTTCTGAACCCGTTTTTGCTGACTTTTAGGACTTTGCCCACTTTACTACTGCTAACCAGTGCTAATGTGATTGTGCTCTCTCCTTAAAACGTGGCAGGACTGGCTTACACCCAATTGGCATATTTAATTTACTTGTAAGTCCCTAGTATAGTGGCACTACCTGTGCCCAGGGCCTGCGAATTAAATGCTACTAGTAGGCAGCCACGGTCCATGCAGGTAACATCGGTGGGGCCAGGTAAGTGGGTATTTCGAGGGACATGCCGAGGGAAAATTAATTATTTATTTAATTTTCCTTCTGCATTGTCCCTCGAAATACCCCCTTAAGTGGCCCCACCGCTGTTACTTGCACGGACCGCGGCTGCTAGTGGGCCGGCAGCACAGAGTGTAACACCCTCTTAAGTAGTCTTTTGAACAAGGTCTGAGACCTGCCATTGCAGAGCCTATAGATGCAGTTTGAAACTGCCATTTCGACCCAAACCGTCCTTTTTAATACATATAAGTCACCACTAGGGTAGGTCCTGGACGGCCCATAAAGGAGGGTGCAATTTATTTAAAAAGTAGGACATGTACCTTTAAGGTTTTACATGTCCTGATAGTGAAAAGCTCTTAAATTCGTTTTTCACTACTGCAAGGCCTACCACCCCACAGGATATCATTGGACTTACCTTATTACATTTTATGGGTGTAATTTCTAAATGGGAATAGGTAGCCCATTAATGTCTGGTGTCTCTGGAATCACAATTTAAAATCCTAGCTTATGAAGAAAATGGCACTTTTAGAAAGTTGGTATTTTTTCTTGTCTTAGCCATTTGAGGCATGCAGCCTAAATCTGGGTCACATGACTGGGTGTGGGTGACAGTTGGGCTTTGTGTATTCCTCCTGGACAGCCACACACAATAGGGGAGCTTAGGTGAGACTGAATGGGCCATCACTGGCAGGTTGGGTGGAAGGACCTGGGAAAATCCTCACTTACACTTGAACAGGCTGTGTCCTACATCCACACAAAGGGCTGCATATCCCCTGTAGTTAGTCTGGAGTCACAACCAGGAAGGCAAGGCATCTGTGCACTTCAATGGCATGCCTCTAGAAGCTTCTTCCCACTTCTATGGCACAACTGGGTATAAATACTATATGTCACACACCACCACTACAATACACTTCTAGACCTGTGGATAATATGCCATGAAGTAGTACTGCTGTGCTGCTACAATGACTGCCACTCTGCTGGACTGCTGCTCTGAAGGAGATCTCACAATGCAATACAAAATGATTGAAAGTAATTTGTTCAGCAGGCGTAAATTGGTCCCTGTATCTTGTCCGTGCTCCATCATGGTTGGCCTGAATTTGTGACTTTGTCCCAGTCCGGCCCAACCAGATAGCCACAGTTGGCTCCTTCTACTGATTGGATTTTTGCTGTTTTGGTCTCAAGCTATTTATAAAATTTTACTGTATATTTCTAAATTGATGTGGGATTTTTCTTCTGTTGTGTTTGACGTGCTGCCTAAGTACTTTACACATTGCCTCTAAGTTAAGCCTGTCTGCTTTTGTGCCAAGCTACCAGAGGGTAATGCACAGGTAAGTTTGGGGTTTGCTTGTGTTTCATCCTGGCAAGAATTGTGATTGCCGTTTGAGTAGCGTTTTACCCCCCTCAACCAGTAACCTAATTTCCTACACTGGTGTTCCATGGAAGGCACAGCCTGCCCACTGGCATTTCCTGCTTTTTGACATCCAAGAATAGGAAATAGTTGATGGGGTGGTGGGACCTCTCACATCCACCATTTTCTGTTCCAAGTAGTAGACGTCAGCAAGCAGGAGATGCTGGCAAGCAGGCTGCACATTCCCTAGGAATACTGGTAGGTGCCAGAATAAGCTGCTTGGAAAATAGAATGGCTGGCAGGAGAGAAGAGTGAAGCGGGGAGAAAAGGCTCATGGTGGTTGGACATGCTAGGCAAGACTGCACTATGAGGAGGGGGACACCTGCTTTGGTTGGTTGTGTAGGTGTGGGAGCCAGCTTTGACTCTCCAGGAAGGTAGGAGATTAGCTTAGGAGCTCCATTCCGGAGATACCCAGAGAAGCTCCTCATTTATAGGTCTGGCCTATGACAGCTTTTAACCCTATTCGCCCCTTCCCCGCTTGTGTTCGGTTTGCTTTTAAACGCCCTTCTTCCCCAGTGGTCTGTATTGCCTTTAAATGCCCTCCCTCTCCGCCATTGACCGTTTTGCTTTTAAACCCACTCCTCCCCCCATGGTCTATGTTGGTTTTAACACATTACATCCACTTCTCTGTGTTGCATGTAATCCCTCACCTTTCCCTTTGTCTGTGTTGCTTCTACCCCCTCCCATCCCTCTTGTCCAAGTTGTTTTTATACCCTCCCATCTGACATGTGAAAAAAGCACTATTAACTGCTCTTATTTACGATCCTGTTGCCTGCTACCCTTGGCCCCGTTGATTGTGTTGCCAGCTCTCCATCGCCCCTCCCTCCCCTTGTCCATCATGGCACATCCCCACCCACCATAAGAAAAATAAGCGATTTGACATGGCCAGCGCTGGCTACATCATAGTACTTTTTTTCAAACGTTTAGCCATGCTGCACAGTAGCCGTGCTGCTCTACAACATGGCTAAAAGACACAAAGCTAATAGCTCTCACAGAGGCGCATGCCTATTGGCTTTGCCAGTGCTTTTTATAACTACTTGCACTACAAATTCTGTGTACCTTCCATAATTAAAAAAATACTATGCAGAGTTGTGAGCTGTAAGAGGATGCACTTTCACGCACTCCTACAATAAATACCACACCTTTTCAGTAAAGGTATAATTCACAATAAAAGCTCAGACTTTTTTCCTGGCTTTCATGGAATTGCCAAGAACTCCAGAAGTAAACGTCATGAACTTGGAAATTTAACATCTATTCATTTGTTTATGTAAAGATGTGATCTATCACTACAGAACCTTTTTGTTTCTCCATGGGGAGGCAGCTTATCCCATGGAGAAACCGCTCCTCCAACAAAGCCAGCAACCTTTGAAGTGCTCCTCTTTTTTCCTTTGATGGAGAGGGATTTATTGTGACTATCTTCAAGGGAGGAAACTATCTGTAGATAGTTTGTAAATGCCCATATCCTGGGTGTTGCCATCGTTTGCTGGTGTCCCTGACCTGGAACACCGCGATACAAAAGGGGATGATGGACGGAACGCTTGAGCCAATCAAACACTCACCCCCAGTCAACTGATCTGGGTTTAATCCATCATCATTCTTTAGCTCACTCCACCACCCCAGTTCAGACATGGCCATATGCAAATCAGTCTGACCCTGTGCCTCATGGGAACAGTACAGCCCGAACTGCCAAGCCATATCTTCCCTGGACCGGAAACAAGCATCCTAGGACCGGTTTCTGGCATTCCAGCCGTCATCAGCCAGGCTTGCTTGAATCCAGTGGCAAAGTGAGCAAGGGACCCACGTCTGGGCATACCCCCGCCAACTTAGGGCGAACAAAGCGATACAAAGGGGATGATGGACGGAACGTTTGAGCCAATCAAACACTCACCCCAGTCAACTGATCTGGGTTTAATCCATCATCATTCTTTAGCTCACTCCACCACCCCAGTTCAGACATGGCCATATGCAAATCAGTCTGACCCTGTGCCTCATGGGAACAGTACAGCCCGAACTGCCAAGCCATGTCTTCCCTGGACCGGAAACAAGCATCCTAGGACCGGTTTCTGGCATTCCAGCCGTCATCAGCCAGGCTTGCTTGAATCCAGTGGCAAAGTGAGCAAGGGACCCACGTCTGGGCATACCCCGCCAACTTAGGGCGAACAAAGCGATACAAAGGGGATGATGGACGGAACGTTTGAGCCAATCAAACACTCACCCCAGTCAACTGATCTGGGTTTAATCCATCATCATTCTTTAGCTCATGTCTGAACTGGGGTGGTGGAGTGAGCTAAAGAATGATGATGGATTAAACCCAGATCAGTTGACTGGGAGTGAGTGTTTGATTGGCTCAAGCGTTCCGTCCATCATCCCCTTTGTATCGCTTTGTTCGCCCTAAGTTGGCGGGGTATGCTCAGACGTGGGTCCCTTGCTCACTTTGCCACTGGATTCAAGCAAGCCTGGCTGATGACGGCTGGAATGCCAGAAACCGGTCCTAGGATGCTTGTTTCCGGTCCAGGGAAGACATGGCTTGGCAGTTCGGGCTGGACTGTTCCCATGAGGCACAGGGTCAGACTGATTTGCATATGGCCATGTCTGAACTGGGGTGGTGGAGTGAGCTAAAGAATGATGATGGATTAAACCCAGATCAGTTGACTGGGGTGAGTGTTTGATTGGCTCAGCGTTCAGTCCATCATCCCCTTTGTATCGCTTGTTCGCCCCAAGTTGGCGGGGGTATGCCCAGACGTGGGTCCCTTGCTCACTTTGCCACTGGATTCAAGCAAGCCTGGCTGATGACGGCTGGAATGCCAGAAACCGGTCCTAGGATGCTTGTTTCCGGTCCAGGGAAGACATGGCTTGGCAGTTCGGGCTGGACTGTTCCCATGAGGCACAGGGTCAGACTGATTTGCATATGGCCATGTCTGAACTGGGGTGGTGGAGTGAGCTAAAGAATGATGATGGATTAAACCCAGATCAGTTGACTGGGGGTGAGTGTTTGATTGGCTCAAGCGTTCCGTCCATCATCCCCTTTTGTATCGCCCTGACCTGGAACACCAGCAACACACCCATGATAAGATTTAGTCACACTTAAAGTCACGCATTACTGGCATAATTTAAATGTAAATGCATCTATTTGTTAGTCTAAATTTCCATTTTGTGAACCAATAAAGTAAATTCTAACTTGCAAGTGAAAGTATTTGTTTTGCATCTAAGTGAAACGTTGGAATGCAAATACCCTGTTTTATTGGCCCGTTAATCTAGATAAGTTGACTTACTACAGGTTTAAAGATAAATGACTTCTCATTAATCAGCTGAATTAAAACTTGGAAATTATGATCAAATGTGCTATTTAATTTAGCAAGGGACAAGTTAAATATTTTGACATTTTACCCTTCTCTTAAAATAAGATTCTCACATTGAGCTACAGAAGTCAAGGAACAGCACCTACTTATTTTTGTCTGTTTTATTGCTTTCATTCCATTTGATGTCTCAACCTCATAATTATTAAGTAATAAGGAAGCGTTGATGGTAAAACACAGTAAATTCTAATTCATAGAAAGAGAAATAAACACAAGAAACTACCTGTCAGCAAGCATGGTGGAGAAAATGTTTAAACAATTAACAAAAGACCCTCCCCCGTAAACAATACAAGAAGGTGGTTCATAATACAATGTGCAATTTAATGTGGCAAGGGACAATTCAAATAGTTTGACACTTTAACATGCTCTTAAAATAAGCCACAACACACATTATTCATGTTCTATAAAAGTGGCGGTAGGACATTAAAAGTCATGCTGAGAGAAAAGCGTGGCCACCAAGAGTGCAGAGCCATGACAAGTGAACACCTTCCAAGCTGGCACCTGTGACCTGGGAGGGGAGGACTGGAAATGTATTTGAGAGCTGCCTAGAGAAGCATGTCATGGAGCATGTTGGGTGAGTAACAGTATGAGAACTTAGTAACATATCTGGTGCTACATGGATGCAACAGCGTGTCTCTGGGAATTATTTGCCATTTGCATCCAACCAATGTGCTTGCAGTTGCATGTCCATTCACATGCTTGTCACAATTACTAAATGATGCTGTCTGTGATGACCATGTGCCCCTCCATGACTGAGGTCCAGGGTTGTGGCTGTTGATAGGGAGCGTAATATATGATTTGAACAGTTGCCATGTTTAAACATTCCATCTCCCAAGAATGTCTCCACGCAGAAGTGCTGCTGCTACATTGTGGAAAAGCATCCCTACACTTGCAGAAGTGCCTCCATAGCAGCAAGGTACCACTCAAGGGTAATTTCAGACCTGTCAGAGAGTGCTGGTCCACCATAACATTAGTCTAGGAACCTCCTATGCAAAGCACTTCAGCCGCACTCCAACTTCACAGTCACTGACCCCAACCAGGAGACGCTTCCAATTTATGGTGGAGCTGGCGACCCTGTTACTGCCTCTTTCGGGAGTTATAAGATCCTCAAAATTACAGCAGACGCGACTATTGTCCCAGGCTCTTTAGGTTCCTTGATCTCTATGAGTAACTGAGGGGGAGAATGAGGAATTCAGGGGAATTGATTTCCTTTGCAATTTCTTATTAATCTATGAATTCTCAAAATTCAGCCTCAGAATCCCTGTTTCTTATGCATCCCTGAAGTTAATTAGATTTTTAACCGCATGGATACTGCATTTACACCCCCTTTCTAGGGACCTCAATATGTAGCCCAATATGAGCTTTTTACTCATGACCACAGGGGTCACAATTGTAAATTTTATGGGCATTTTTTGAAAATCGACATTTCATTGGAAGATCACTCCCAATGTTTTTATCACTCTTCACATTAATCGATTAGCAGCATGCACTTGTGTCATTGATACTAATTTAGAACAACAGAGTAAATTTTCATAAATTATTTGGCACCAAAGTGAAAAAAATCCAATCAGTAGACCCACATTTATGAAGATTTTTTAAGAATTAAGTGAAAATAAAGCTAAAAAGCACAAAGTGTCACTCGCAGTTACCTGATAGTGCGAGACCGGGTGAAAGTCATAAGTTCAGGCCAACCACGATGCAGTGTGGGTGAGATACAGGGAGCATGTCAGTTCCGCTCAAAGAGTTACCTTCACAGTCCAGTGCAAAGAGTTCCATTCATGGTGGAAGGGGCCTAGAATCCTCATGGGTGACAGGCAGTGCTCTACAAATCCACCTCACATGACACTACATACATTGCAAGAGGCCAGGAGAAGGAGGGAGAGTGTTGCGGGTAGTCATTGTAGTAGCATGAAGAGCGTGCCGGGAGTCGCTCATGGTTGTCGCTGTAGTGTGAAGAGCAGGCTGGGCATCGCAGATGGTTGTTGCTGGAGCTTTGCATTGCCAGTCACTGTAAACGGTCAATGCTGTAGTGCAGAGAGTTGGTTTGCCAGAATTTTGCTTTGCCAGGTGGCATGCGCGATAAGGTCTTGGCTCGAATGGGCCCATCTGCATTTACTCAGAGCCCCAAAACTTCAGGAGATCTCAACTGAGGCCAAACCAAGGGTCCTGGACCTGAAGGACACCACTTAGGGGTCAGGAACTCACTCCAGCTCGGTCTAGGCGCTGGAGTAAGATTGTGGAAGCCCGTTATGTCCCTGTAGCTCTGAACAGGAGGGCAGCAAACTAGCCCTTGGAGTCACTCTGATAGTCCTGGGTTCAATTGTTGCAGCAGGGCTCAAGTAGCAGGGCAAGCCTCTGAGAGTTCAAGACAGGCTCCAGGTAGCAAAGCAGTCCTTCTAGGTGCAGCAGTGCAGTCTTGTGGAGTACACAGCAGGCCACAGCAGCAGGCAGTCCACTGAGCATCCTTTCGTAGGTCCATAAAGTGAACTGAAGAGTAGGCCTGAGGGCCCTATTTTTATACATGGTGCTTTATTTGAAGTTTGGAGAAGATTCTAGAGGTTTCTTCTTGGAGTGCTTGGAATTTCCTGACTCTCCTGCCCTCAATTCAAGCTGGCTGCAGGAACAATGCAATGGTGACAACCCCTTTGTGTGAAGGCCCAGCACAGCCTATTCAATTGCAAGTGGGGTTCTGCCCAGGTCCACCCCCCATCCTACCAGCAGATGGCCCATTCAGTCACACCTAAATCCTCTATTGTGTGGGTGTGGAGGATTTCACAAAGTCTAAATACCGGTTACACTCAGTCATGTGACCTAGTACAAGCTGCAGGTACCAAAAGGCTAAGGGCAAGAAAATGCCAACTGTCTAAAAGTGGCATTTTCAAAATTGTAATTTAAAATCCACCTTTGCCATTAATGAGGGCGTTGTATTAAAAATTCACAGATACCAAACTTGAAATGCTTACCTTGTTATCCTATGGAACAAGTAGGTTTCACATTAGTGGAAAATGATTTTAGTTTTTCACTACCATGACATGTAAAACTAAAAAGTACACATGCAATCTTTTAATTACAATGCACCCTGCCCTATGAGCTACTTAGGGCCTACATTAGGGGTGACATATATGTAATAAAAGGGGTGTTTATGGATTGGCAAGGGGGGTTTATTGCCAAAAAGAATTGGCATGTTAAATCTGCATTCCGGCTGTAATGGCAGACCTGGGACATGCTTCAAGGAGCTACTTAAGTGAGTGGCACAATAAGTGCTCCAGACTCACTGGTACCACTTAATTTACAGGCACTGGGTGTATAGTATACCACTCGACAAGGCACTTAAAAGTAAATTAAAGATGCTAATAAGATGTAAACCAATTTTACCATGTTTAAAGGAGTGAGCACAAACACTTTAGCACTGGTTAGCAGTAGTAAAGTGCACAGAGTCCTAAGACCAACAAAAACAAATTTCAACAAAACAAATGGTTTGGGGGAAGACCACCCTAAGGCTGCCAGGTCTAACATATACTGATTGTTAGCAGATGAGTATTCCTTTACTTCCTATTAAAAAGGCTGGAAAGCCCAATGTGTACAGATCTGTCCAAGATTTGAGAGCCATAATTATAGTGAATATTACTATTTTAAATACACACTTGGGGTCTCATTGGGAGTGATAAACCTAACCAGAAACGTACTACTCCCTAACAATTGAACACACACAAGAGTACATCTGGTTAACAGAGGGGTGTGTTCTTGTACATGAGAAAATGCATTCTTTAAGACAAGAACCCTCACCCATCCGAGGGTGGCATGCTTCATCATTGAGTGCCCTCCTCACACCAGGACCAAATGGTACCTGGTGTAGGCTACATCTCCAACGGAGAGGAGCTGAGATGTTTTCAGTTTTAGATGAGTGCTGCGTATGGGTGAGAGGCAGAGTACTATGTATATGATATTGTGAATTTAACTACCTCCTGCTAGGCTAAATGTAAGTTTTATTTTGGTGCCCCAGTAGATATGAATAAAAGAAACATGAAGGGGAATTTGCAAAAAATGCTCCCCTTAAAAAGGGTCAACATGTTTCTGCCTTAGAGTGACCCGACTCAGGGTTTAGGGGCATTCGTCAGGACCAGTTGGTACAGTCACTCTGTGATAACAAACATAAATATAAAACCTGGTGCTGGCCTATTGATAGTAAGCCAGCCACCATCGTACTATATTGTAAAGAGACAGAGGGCAACGTTTGAAAGCATTCAAAAAACATATCAATAAACAAAAGTCCACTACCAAAGTAATGTGCATAGACCTGAGTGACAAAGTGCACACCACCAATGTACACACTAGTGAAAGAGGTGGAGTGATGACCATCTTCCCCTCGAAATGGAATTTCCCCTCACTCTCAAGCAGAGCTAGGCCACTATAGAGCAAAAACATATTGACCTTTTAAGGGGAGCATTTTTTCCAAATTTCATTTCAAGACCGGAAGCTACCATTATGCATAATCTTTTATTTGCTACTCCTGCCAGCAGCACCTTCCAAGAACTTTCCAACCAAGAAAAAAATCCAGAACTGGAATCTTAATAAACACTAAAAGTCTCTAGCATTGAACTCTCCTCCTCTTTTAAATGCTCCTGTTCAGATAAGTACCTTTTGTTATGTATGTCTATGGTACTTTTATAGTGTGAGAGTATTTGGGAATGATTGGAGGTTTCTAATTTTCAGAAGCTGTGTGTTTTTTAGTTGAATAATGATTATTGGGTCTTCAGAGTATCGGTTGATAGTTGTAAGCAAGGATATCCGAGCTTCGTGTTTGTGGTTTTGTGAGAAATAATTTTTGTATGAGAAATGTTTAGATCAAGCAATTGTTAAATAATGCGGCATTTGGGAGTAAGAAAAATATTAGTTCAAGTGTTTTTAGTGCATTCTGTGTAAATCGGGCTTACCGTTGGCTGAGCGCATGATTCAGCGCGAGCCTGGAAGAGAGGAGCTCGATTCAGGACTCGTGCTGCAGTCCGAGGTTGGTAGCATGGCGGTCTAATGAAAAAAAAGCACGCGAATGGTGTCTGAGTAAAGGAAGCCGATGATTAGTTTGCCGTGATCTCGTGAGATCACGGCAGCCATCTTGGTTTGGGCAGTTTTGCTAATTTAAGTTGAGAAACGTGCTGCCATTATCGTGAAGGGATCAGATTCTTTTAATCCTATTCACTGGGTACACCAGAATAAAACTTACATTCAGCCTACCAAGAGATGATTTAGACTCACCACATTACACATATCATTCTGCCTCTAACCCATATGCAGCGCTGATCTAAAACTGAAAACAACTCCACTCCTCTTTGTTGGAGAGTTGTAGCCCATACCAGGTACCATTTGGTCCTGGTATGCGGAGGGAACCCAAAGATGAAGGATGCCACTCTTGGGTGGGTGAAGGTTCTTGTCCTGAAGAAAGCATTTTCTCATGTACAATAATACCCCTCTGTAAACCAGATGTACTCTTGTGTGTGTTCAATATTCGCAGCTTCCCTGTCATTCCTAACCTCTACTACCATTGTTTCCTGTATCCTGGCACATGATAAGTGGTTTGCAGTGGTAGATTTATGTTCCGCCTTCTTTTCCATATCCATCAGTGAAAACAGTCATTTTATCTCCATCTTCTCATTTGGCAGATCTCAGCTGCTGTGGTGGAGGCTCTTTCATGGCTTTACAGAGTCTTCTTTGATGTTTTACCAAGCTTTAAAGAAAGCTGTAGACAACTTATCCTTTCCAGTGAACTCTGGTTTGGTTCAGTACATTAATAACCTTCTGTTTGTCTCTGTTACATTAGACCAATGCAAGAAACAATGCTGACTATCTCAAGATACCAAGTCATATAACCATATCCCACATACAAACTGTCTTGGATGTGACTTTCTATTGTAAACAGTAGATTCTTGGGTACACCACTATGAAAAAAACCTTTGAAAAATGATGTTGAAAAGGACTCCCTGAACCTTTGCAATGGTCTAACGAAGCTAAACTAACAGCTTCCCTCTGTGCCAGTTTGGGACTTCTGGATTGTGCAAAACTGTTTACCCTGTGCTGCAGTGAAGAAGATGGATTTTCCCCTGGAGTTCTGACGAAGGATCATGGTGTTCAGAAAAAGCCCATAGCATAATATTCCTCTTCTTAGACCCCATAGTGGCAGGACTCCCTCCATGTCTCTGCTCCGTAGCAACTGCTTTCCACCTTCTTGAAGCCTCTGAAACCTTTATATTGAGTTCTACCTTGACTGTGGCTGTTCCTCAATCTGTTGTTGCTCTTTTCCTCACTACCTAGACCCAACATCTTTCCACTGCCACATTGTTCCAATATGAAATTCTTTTCACCTATATATCACCCTAGTCAGCTGTCCGACTCTGAACTCTTCATCCTTACTGCTGACTGGTGAAGAGGGAGAGCTTTATGATTGTCTTGTGGCAACCAACCCCATAACAAAGCCCAGCATTGATCTTACAGATACACCAATACCAAATTATGAAGCAATCTATCTCCCCAATAGGTTAACATGGGGGAAGGTGAAACATCTTTTAAGTGTAATTTCCCATTGGGGTAAGGTAGAAAATTGGAGCTTGGTGTCTCTGGACTCACAATTTAAGAACACATCTTTTGGTAAAGGTGGTTTTTAAATTGAAGGTCTGAAAATGCTGCTTTTAGAAAATTGGCATTTTTTTACTTTGATGATTCTGTGCATCTGCCTGTCTATGAATACATGTCTTTGTCAGGATGACAGCTGTGCTTTGTACATTCTCTCTAGATAATCACACAAAGGGAGCTGAGGTGTGCCCTGCATATCCTGATGGCCCATCACCAGGCAGATGGGTCCTCCTGAGCTAGAGTGGTGGGAGGAGCTGACAACTGCACCTGAATAGGGCCGTGCCTGTCTCCACACAAAGAGCTGCCTGCCCCCCTGTAGAGTGTCTGGAGACATGGCCAGGAAGGGCAGGGTCCTGTGCACCTTAAAGACCTTTCATTGAAGTCTCCCTATTTCAAAGGCTAAAATGGGTATAAGTCTGACACCATATACTCAGAACATTTCTGGAATGAGGACATTCTACCAGGATGATGGGCTGTTGTGCTGCCAGGAGGGCCTGCCACTTTGCTGGTTGCTTTGCTGTGTTGGCCCAGCTGCTTCTGTCCTGGGAGTGAGAGGACTGGACTTTACTCTGAACATCCTGCTCTCTAAAGTTTCTCCAAGGGCTTGATTTAGGCTTGCCCCCTGTTGGAAGTCTCAAGGCTATCAAAGATTTAATCTGCAGTCCCTGGGCTCTTCTGCTGAGAGCCCTACTCTGCCAAGTGGTGCCAAATCCAGTTCTGGGTCCTTGCAGGTGAGTTTTTGTGCTGCAAAAAGAAACCAACGCATCAAATCCAAGTTTCGCTTCGGAACCGGTGCATCTCTGTAAAATCGACGCATCACCGCTGCCTGCATCTAAGACGTGGTCCCCGCTCTCTGAGTGTGCGACGCAACAACCGTGACTTACAACGCAAGCCCCGACTTTGCCGCAGCACCTCAGAAGAATCACCACGGCATGAGTCTCGAGAACCACTTCACCAAAGTCAGTGACGCACCACTCCGATTCCGATGCAGTGCCTGTGGCCCAGTGGTTTGACATCGATGCCGTGGAATCAACGCATCGCACTGTGAAATCGACGCATCATTGACAACACAATGACTTCTGGAACTGAGGTCTCACACCTGTAACTGGCGCATCACCTCCTCTGCGCAACGCAACGTCCTCGGACATTAGTGGCTCAATGATTCTGCACCACGTCCAGAAACCAACGTTTCACTTGTTACAGTGACGCATCACCTCCTTTGTGCAACGCATCATCCCGAGCACCAGCATTCCAACAACCCTGCCCCGCCTTCAGGAACTGACGCATTATCTGCCTTTGCCACGAGTCACATACTCTGCACCTCCCATCGTGTTTGATTTCTAACACATCCAAGGTACTGTGACCGGGGTCTGCGTGACTGCGCTCAATGCGCTCCATCGTGGTCAGACTGAACCTGTGGATTTGTTCCGGTCAGATGCAACCAGGTAGTCCCAGTTGGAGCTATAGTTTTCTAAACACTATAATTTTATTTAAGCTTGCAAAATTCCTATCTTGACTTGTGTATGTTAGATATTTGTCGTTTTGATCTTGTTTTAATCAGATAAAACTTGACCAATTTTCTAAACTGGTGTGGAGTACTTTTGTGTTGTTTTGACTGTGTTACTGTGTGTGTGTTCACAAATACTTTACAAATTGCCTCTTTAGTTTAGCCTGACTGCTCTGTGCCAAACAACTAGAGAGTGAGCACAGATAAAAGTTTAGTGTGTACTACACTTACCATGACTAGAGTGGTGGTTCCTGCTTGTACAGGGTGCATACAACCGTAAACCCCGTTTTCTAACATCAACCTTTGGTGGCAAGTGGCATCCCCTGGTAGTTGCAGCCTATTCAGGGGCCTAAACTTTTATCATTCTAGTCTGAACTTTGTTTTATCACTTGAAGGACGTAAACCCCCTGATCCTCTGGTGTCCCCTCTTGATTTCCTCTTTCTGCCCCCTCCCAGGCCCCAACTTGATGGATGCACTTTATTCTGTCATTTACCCTATGTCTCACTCCAAGACCCTCCCAACAGTAAGTACTATGACAGTCAGCCCTTTGAGCTATTTCTTATCCGATGTTCACCCACTAATGCTTATTTAAGAGAGGTTTTTCTTCATGTTCAGAAGGTCAGAGGAGACTGCTACTAGTGCGGTCTCCATACTATGTAATGCTCGGAAACCTGAATGTGAGCGGTCCAAGATCTTGTGGATCTGGAAGGCAGCTAGTTGTTTATTTACATAACTTTCAAATGCTTTTCCTAGTGCAGAAAGCAAAGAAATAGGAAGGTGATTAGAATGGATGCTGCAGGTTTCCTTAGGATAGGAGACACTTGAGTGAACTTCCATTCTGCGGGAAATTTGGCTGAGGCAAATGATAAATTATAAAGAACCATCACTGAAGGGGCAATAGTGTGGGCAAGGCACAAAATAATCCTGGGAGGACATAACTCCACAGGAGTTCCAGATTTCACACGAACCATCATATTCTGAAACTGTTCCAAAGAGAATGGTTCAAATTTTTCCAAAGTATTGGCGGCATTAGGTGGAGGCTGGTTAAAATCAGCTACATACTCCTGCTGGTCATGGTTGACTGAAAAATTAAGAAATATAGTGTCTATTTTATCCACAAAAAAGTTCGCCAGAGAGTTGCATAAAGCTTGCAAGGCCAGGGTGGTGTGATTACAGGCTTGAGGCTCCATGAAATCATTCAGTGTCTTAAAGAGTTCCTTAGTAGCATTTCCTGCATATTCAATCATTTGATAAGATTGATAGGAGAAATGGGACAATAAGAAGTGCAGTCTATGGGAGTCTTTCCTGGTTTGTGAATAATGACAATTGTCACCTCCCTCAGGTCCTCAGGCCATTTCCCCATTTGGAGTGATTCTTTGTAAATTGCATTTAGTGATTCTACCAATACACTGGCAAATCGCTTATAAAATTCAGGGGTGAATATGTTCATCCCAGGGGTTTCCTGGGTTGAACATCTTCCCCCCGAAAGGCATGGCATTAATCGCTGTGTATATCTCTGCATCAGAAATGGGCAAGTCCAGAGTGTCTCATAATATGGAGTTGTCATGCTCATTCACAGGAATTGGAAGCACTTTGTGTAACTTGCTATTATCTGCAAATGTGTCAGCCATGTCAGTGTACTTAAGGGCTTATTTACAAGAGGCCTGCACCACTGGAGCGTCACTTTTTTTTAGGCTGCTGTGGTGCAGGCCTCTCAATCATATGTATGAGGGAACACAAAGCTGCCCAGTGTGGCTTTCCATGCCCTCTTAGATTTGGAGTGTGCTGCCTTGCCTTATTCTGCCTCAAGGAGGACTTCATTGGGTGTTGTGGTGGGTGTTCCCAAACAACACCCATGGATTATGACACTGCCCCGGATTTACAAAATCACGTAAACCTGGGGCAGGGCCAACACCTTACCCCTCCCCAGAACAGGCGTAATGAGGTGAAATATTTTCATTTCTCTTAGTTTTTTCCTCTTTCGTCTTCCTGCACAAAAACAATCATGCCACTAATGTAGACACCCTTGCACTATGGTGAAAGTGTGCATGCGCTGGCGCAAAGCTGCAAATTGTGCGCTGGCTGAAAGGATTGGAATGCACCCTATCTTGTAGATAGGGTGCATTCCTGCTCTTTTGAATTTGGGTAGGGCTGCGCAGCAAAATGACTTGCATAGCTGCCCTACAACAATTCATTGATTTCTGAAGTCATGCAAGGCCATCTTGTGTGGCCCTGAGTGGCTTTATAAATCTTGAGTATTGCAACACAGCGCAAATCGCTGTGTTGGGTTACTCTGCACCAGGGAGGCGTTTCCATGGTCATTGAGTGGATTTGACACATTCCCAGATTTTCCAGAAGTAGAAGACCTGGGAATGCAACAAAAACCTACGCCTCCACAGGTGAGGCGTAACGAGGAGAGATATGTTTATTTCTCCTCCTTTTTTCCTCTTTCTATGTGTGTATGCAGAACACATAGAAAATGGAAAAGCATCAGGATTGTTTTTGTGCAGGAAGGTGCCCCTTCCTGCACAAAGACAAACCTCCCTACAATGCAGGTGCCCTTGCAGCATTGTGCAAGGGTGCCTGCTTTGGCGATAGGCAGCCAAAAGGGTGCCAGTGCAGGAGAAAACGATACCAAAGGGGATGATGGACGGAGCGCCTGAGCTAATCAAACACTCACCCCCAGTCAACTGATCTGGGTTTAATCCATCATCATTCTTTAGCTCACTCCACCACCCCAGTTCAGACATGGCCATATGCAAATCAGTCTGACCCTGTACCTCATGGGAACAGTCCAGCCCGAACTGCCAAGCCATGTCTTCCCTGGACCGGAAACAAGCATCCTGGGACCGGTTTCTGGCTATTCAGCCGTCATCAGCCAGGCTAGCTTGAATCCAGTGGCAAAGTGAGCAAGGGACCCACGTCTGGGCATACCCTGCCAACTTAGGGCGAACAAAGCGATACCAAAGGGGATGATGGACGGAGCGCCTGAGCTAATCAAACACTCACCCCCAGTCAACTGATCTGGGTTTAATCCATCAGCATTCTTTGGCTCACTCCACCACCCCAGTTCAGACATGGGCATATGCAAATCAGTCTGACCCTGTGCCTCATGAGAACAGTCCAGCCCGAACTGCCAAGCCATGTCTTCCCTGGACCGGAAACAAGCATCCTGGGACTGGTTTCTGGCTATTCAGCCGTCATCAGCCAGGCTAGCTTGAATCCAGTGGCAAAGTGAGCAAGGGACCCACGTCTGGGCATACCCTGCCAACTTAGGGGGAACAAAGCGATGCCAAAGGGGATGATGGACGGAGCGCCTGAGCTAATCAAACACTCACCCCCAGTCAACTGATCTGGGTTTAATCCATCATCATTCTTTAGCTCACTCCACCACCCCAGTTCAGACATGGCCATATGCAAATCAGTCTGACCCTGTGTCTCATGGGAACAGTCCAGCCCGAACTGCCAAGCCATGTCTTCCCTGGACCGGAAACAAGCATCCTGGGACCGGTTTCTGGCTATTCAGCCGTCATCAGCCAGGCTAGCTTGAATCCAGTGGCAAAGTGAGCAAGGGACCCACGTCTGGGCATACCCTGCCAACTTAGGGTGAACAAAGCAATACCAAAGGGGATGATGGACGGAGCGCGCCTGAGCTAATCAAACACTCACCCCCAGTCAACTGATCTGGGTTTAATCCATCATCATTCTTTAGATCACTCCACCACCCCAGTTCAGACATGGCCATATGCAAATCAGTCAGACCATGTGCCTCATGGGAACAGTCCAGCCCGAACTGCCAAGCCATGTCTTCCCTGGACCGGAAACAAGCATCCTGGGACCAGTTTCTGGCTATTCAGCCGTCATCAGCCAGGCTAGCTTGAATCCAGTGGCAAAGTGAGCAAGGGACCCACGTCTGGGCATACCCTGCCAACTTAGGGCGAACAAAGCGATACCAAAGGGGATAATGGACGGAGCGCCTGAGCTAATCAAACACTCACCCCCAGTCAACTGATCTGGGTTTAATCCATCATCATTCTTTAGCTCACTCCACCACCCCAGTTCAGACATGGCCATATGCAAATCAGTCTGACCCTGTGCCTCATGGGAACAGTCCAGCCCGAACTGCCAAGCCATGTCTTCCCTGGACCGGAAACAAGCATCGTGGGACCAGTTTCTGGCTATTCAGCCGTCATCAGCCAGGCTAGCTTGAATCCAGTGGCAAAGTGAGCAAGGGACCCACGTCTGGGCATACCCTGCCAACTTAGGGCGAACAAAGCGATACCAAAGGGGATGATGGACGGAGCGCCTGAGCTAATCAAACACTCACCCCCAGTCAACTGATCTGGGTTTAATCCATCATCATTCTTTAGCTCACTCCACCACCCCAGTTCAGACATGGCCATATGCAAATCAGTCTGACCCTGTGCCTCATGGGAACAGTCCAGCCCGAACTGCCAAGCCATGTCTTCCCTGGACCAGAAACAAGCATCCTGGGACCGGTTTCTGGCTATTCAGCCGTCATCAGCCAGGCTAGCTTGAATCCAGTGGCAAAGTGAGCAAGGGACCCACGTCTGGGCATACCCTGCCAACTTAGGGCAAACAAAGCGATACCAAAGGGGATGATGGACGGAGCGCCTGAGCTAATCAAACACTCACCCCCAGTCAACTGATCTGGGTTTAATCCATCATCATTCTTTAGCTCACTCCACCACCCCAGTTCCGACATGGCCATATGCAAATCAGTCTGACCCTGTGCCTCATGGGAACAGTCCAGCCCGAACTGCCAAGCCATGTCTTCCCTGGACCGGAAACAAGCATCCTGGGACCGGTTTCTGGCTATTCAGCCGTCATCAGCCAGGCTAGCTTGAATCCAGTGGCAAAGTGAGCAAGGGACCCACGTTTGGGCATACCCTGCCAACTTAGGGCGAACAAAGCGATACCAAAGGGGATGATGGACGGAGCACCTGATCTAATCAAACACTCACCCCCAGTCAACTGATATGGGTTTAATCCATCATCATTCTTTAGCTCACTCCACCACCCCAGTTCAGACATGGCCATATGCAAATCAGTCTGACCCTGTGCCTCATGGGAACAGTCCAGCCCGAACTGCCAAGCCATGTCTTCCCTGGACCGGAAACAAGCATCCTGGGACCGGTTTCTGGCTATTCAGCCGTCATCAGCAAGGCTAGCTTGAATCCAGTGGCAAACCCTGCCAACTTAGGGCGAACAAAGCGATACCAAATGGGATGATGGACGGAGCGCCTGAGCTAATCAAACACTCACCCCCAGTCAACTGATCTGGGTGTAATCCATCATCATTCTTTAGTTCACTCCACCACCCCAGTTCAGACATGGCCATCTGCAAATCAGTCTGACCCTGTGCCTCATGGGAACAGTCCAGCCCGAACTGCCAAGTCATGTCTTCCCTGGACCGGAAACAAGCATCCTGGGACCGGTTTCTGGCTATTCAGCGGTCATCAGCCAGGCTAGCTTGAATCCAGTGGCAAAGTGAGCAAGGGACCCACGTCTGGGCATACCATGCCAACTTAGGGCAAACAAAGCAATACCAAAAGGGATGATGGACGGAGCGCCTGAGCTAATCAAACACTCACCCCCAGTCAACTGATCTGGGTTTAATCCATCATCATTCTTTAGCTCACTCCACCACCCCAGTTCCGACATGGCCATATGCAAATCAGTCTGACCCTGTGCCTCATGGGAACAGTCCAGCCCGAACTGCCAAGCCATGTCTTCCCTGGACCGTAAACAAGCATCCTGGGACCTGTTTCTGGCTATTCAGCCGTCATCAGCCAGGCTAGCTTGAATCCAGTGGCAAAGTGAGCAAGGGACCCACGTCTGGGCATACCTTGCCAACTTAGGGCGAACAAAGCGATACAAAAGGGGATGATGGACGGAGCGCCTGAGCTAATCAAACACTCACCCCCAGTCAACTGATCTGGGTTTAATCCATCATCATTCTTTAGCTCACTCCACCAACCCAGTTCAGACATGGCCATATGCAAATCAGTCTGACCCTGTGCCTCATGGGAACAGTCCAGCCCGAACTGCCAAGCCATGTCTTCCCTGGAGCGGAAACAAGCATCCTGGGACCGGTTTCTGGCTATTCAGCCGTCATCAGCCAGGCTAGCTTGAATCCAGTGGCAAACCCTGCCAACTTAGGGCGAACAAAGCGATACCAAATGGGATGATGGACGGAGCGCCTGAGCTAATCAAACACTCACCCCCAGTCAACTGATCTGGGTTTAATCCATCATCATTCTTTAGTTCACTCCACCACCCCAGTTCAGACATGGCCATCTGCAAATCAGTCTGACCCTGTGCCTCATGGGAACAGTCCAGCCCGAACTGCCAAGTCATGTCTTCCCTGGACCGGAAACAAGCATCCTGGGACCGGTTTCTGGCTATTCAGCGGTCATCAGCCAGGCTAGCTTGAATCCAGTGGCAAAGTGAGCAAGGGACCCACGTCTGGGCATAACAGGCCAACTTAGGGCGAACAAAGCAATACCAAAAGGGATGATGGACGGAGCGCCTGAGCTAATCAAACACTCACCCCCAGTCAACTGATCTGGGTTTAATCCATCATCATTCTTTAACTCACTCCACCACCCCAGTTCAGACATGGCCATATGCAAATCATTCCGACCCTGTGCCTCATGGGAACAGTCCAGCCCAAACTGCCAAGCCATGTCTTCCCTGGACCGGAAATAAGCATCCTGGGACCGGTTTCTGGCTATTCAGCCGTCATCAGCCAGGCTAGCTTGAATTCAGTGGCAAAGTGAGCAAGGGACCCACGTCTGGGCATACCATGCCAACTTAGGGGGAACAAAGCAATACCAAAAGGGATGATGGACGGAGCGCCTGAGCTAATCAAACACTCACCCACAGTCAACTGATCTGGGTTTAATCCATCATCATTCTTTAGCTCACTCCACCACCCCAGTTCCGACATGGCCATATGCAAATCAGTCTGACCCTGTGCCTCATGGGAACAGTCCAGCCCGAACTGCCAAGCCATGTCTTCCCTGGACCGTAAATAAGCATCCTGGGACCTGTTTCTGGCTATTCAGCCGTCATCAGCCAGGCTAGCTTGAATCCAGTGGCAAAGTGAGCAAGGGACCCACGTATGGGCATACCTTGCCAACTTAGGGCGAACAAAGCGATACAAAAGGGGATGATGGACGGAGCGCCTGAGCTAATCAAACACTCACCCCCAGTCAACTGATCTGGGTTTAATCCATCATCATTCTTTAGCTCACTCCACCAACCCAGTTCAGACATGGCCATATGCAAATCAGTCTGACCCTGTGCCTCATGGGAACAGTCCAGCCCGAACTGCCAAGCCATGTCTTCCCTGGTCCGGAAACAAGCATCCTGGGACCGGTTTCTGGCTATTCAGCCGTCATCAGCCAGGCTAGCTTGAATCCAGTGGCAAAGTGAGCAAGGGACCCACGTCTGGGCATACCCTGCCAACTTAGGGCAAACAAAGCGATACCAAAGGGGATGATGGACGGAGCGCCTGAGCTAATCAAACACTCACCCCCAGTCAACTGATCTGGGTTTAATCCATCATCATTCTTTAGCTCACTCCACCACCCCAGTTCCGACATGGCCATATGCAAATCAGTCTGACCCTGTGCCTCATGGGAACAGTCCAGCCCGAACTGCCAAGCCATGTCTTCCCTGGACCGGAAACAAGCATCCTGGGACCGGTTTCTGGCTATTCAGCAGTCATCAGCCAGGCTAGCTTGAATCCAGTGGCAAAGTGAGCAAGGGACCCACGTTTGGGCATACCCTGCCAACTTAGGGCGAACAAAGCGATACCAAATGGGATGATGGACGGAGCGCCTGAGCTAATCAAACACTCACCCCCAGTCAACTGATCTGGGTTTAATCCATCATCATTCTTTAGTTCACTCCACCACCCCAGTTCAGACATGGCCATCTGCAAATCAGTCTGACCCTGTGCCTCATGGGAACAGTCCAGCCTGAACTGCCAAGTCATGTCTTCCCTGGACCGGAAACAAGCATCCTGGGACCGGTTTCTGGCTATTCAGCGGTCATCAGCCAGGCTAGCTTGAATCCAGTGGCAAAGTGAGCAAGGGACCCACGTCTGGGCATACCCTGCCAACTTAGGGCGAACAAAGCAATACCAAAGGGGATGATGGACGGAGCGCCTGAGCTAATCAAACACTCACCCCCAGTCAACTGATCTGGGTTTAATCCATCATCATTCTTTAACTCACTCCACCACCCCAGTTCAGACATGGCCATATGCAAATCAGTCCGACCCTGTGCCTCATGGGAACAGTCCAGCCCAAACTGCCAAGCCATGTCTTCCCTGGACCGGAAATAAGCATCCTGGGACCGGTTTCTGGCTATTCAGCCGTCATCAGCCAGGCTAGCTTGAATTCAGTGGCAAAGTGAGCAAGGGACCCATGTCTGGGCATACCCTGCCAACTTAGGGCGAACAAAGCGATACCAAAGGGGATAATGGATGGAGCGCCTGAGCTAATCAAAAACTCACCCCCAGTCAACTGATGTGGGTTTAATCCATCATCATTATTTAGCTCACTCCACCACCCCAGTTCAGACATGGCCATATGCAAATCAGTCTGACCCTGTGCCTCATGGGAACAGTCCAGCCCGAACTGCCAAGCCATGTCTTCCCTGGACCGAAAACAAGCATCCTGGGACCGGTTTCTGGCTATTCAGCCGTCATCAGCCAGGCTAGCTTGAATCCAGTGGCAAAGTGAGCAAGGGACCCACGTCTGGGCATACCCTGCCAACTTAGGGCGAACAAAGCGATACCAAAGGGGATGATGGACGGAGCGCCTGAGCTAATCAAACACTCACCCCCAGTCAAGTGCAGGAGAAAAGGCAGGAATGTGCCATATTGCCTTAAATAAGGTGCATTTCTGTCCTTTCCCTGTCACCCAGTGCAGCTGAGCAACGTAACTCGCTGCGCTGCACTGCATAACTTTCTCTTAAATATCTATTTACCAGGATATGCAGATTTTAGTGCGGTAAGCACCAACATCTGCATGGTATTCCCCAAAAACGTCAAATAGGTGATAATTATCCTGTCAGTGTCCAATTTTTTCAGATGTGATAATTATTGCAAATGACACGGGGAAGGTCTGATTATGAATGCCCAGGATCGGATGGACTAATTATTGCTTTCAATAAAATCTGAAATCGAGGCACTTCTCAGCAGAGGGGTATTTGAGGGCCAGGTTTGTCCACATTCTTGTTTGGCCCCGCCAAATGATCCAGGCAGCTGGCAGAGCATTTTCAGAAAACTCTGGGGCCTATTTATAAGCACTGTGCGCAGCCAGAGTGTAAATTGTTTTGACGCTTTGACAGCTCACACTGCAAACCCATATCTCCAAGGCCACACAAAGCCACCCTGCGTGGCTTTTCATGTCCTCATGGATATGGTGTAAGGCAACGCGGCGCAAGTCACTGCGTTGCCTCAAACTGCTTCGGGGAGGTGTGCCATGGGCATTGCGGCGGGTGTTCCCCTGCAACGCCTATGGGTTTTGACACATTCCCAGATTTGTAACATAGCGTAAATCTGGGAATGCATCCCACGGGTGGCGTAATAAGAAATAACTTTATTTCTCCTCCTTTTTTTCCTCTTTCTATTCTGCAGCACAAATAGAAAGAGCAAAATGCCTCCAATGATGTTTTTGTGCAGGTAGGTGTCGCTTCCTGCAACAATTATTCCTACAACACGGACACCCTAGCACCATGAAGCAAGGGTGCCTGCGTTAGCGCAAGCCAGCCATTTGTGCGCCAGCACAGTGGAAGAGGACAGAAATGCGCTGTATCTCATAGATAGGGGACATTCCTGCCCTTTTCTTTTGACAAAGGGTAACACAGCAAAGTAGTGTGCAGTGATGCCCTGTGTCAAAAAAGTTGTAAATGAGGCCCTCAGTCACCACATTGCCTGTGGGGTCTCAAATTCCCACTGCCACCCTGAGTTCCTGGTCGTGATGTGCTAACCAGTCAAAGAGCTTACTTTTTTTATACCCATATCGTACAGGTGGTGTTGGGAAGTGACCCAACTTCTCTTGCCCTTCGCTAGTAGTAGTTCTAACAGCCTCTGTATGTTGGTGCACTTCGTCCATCCTGCAGTGGTGTGGTGTTGCCTCAAGACTCCAGAGCTCCGTAGTCAGCTCATTAATGTCACTTTCCTCATCCCTATGGTGTTAGATAGGTATGGAGATACTATATCCCCATATAGATGATGGGGTGGAAGTGGTGTTCACGGATAGAAAGTCCTCACTGCCCTGCTGCATGTGGTCAGTGAAGCTGCCATCAGTCAATCTATAGGTATTTACTTGTCAATGATGGTCCCACATTCTGGGGAGCCCCCTAAGAGTCAGTTCCACTGGAGAGTGGTCAGAAAGACACCTGGAGAGAATATCTGAGTATGTCGCGGGGAGAAACAAATGGTCTAGCCTGGAATGTGAGACGTGCACCGGAATAGTAAGTGTATACCCAGGTGTACTGTACACATGTCTGAGAGCCCCAGGAAGGTGGCCCAATTCAACAACAGGGTAGTGGCAACACGGTTGCCTGGAGTTCGGATATCTAGGGTTAGGATATTGCCTATTTACCCGAAGGGTGTTCCATGATCAATTCCGAGAGTGTATGCAGTGTGCTGTCTATCAGTGCAGGGAGCAGGCATATACTTCAAAGGACAAGGTGGTGCCTTTTAACTGTCCACACACCCCTATATAACTGTCCAAGGGGTCAGCATGCGTTGTAGTAACTGTGAAGGGAAATGAGTGATGTAGTAGAACCGCTACCCCTCTAGAGCCTGAGGTAAATCCTATGTGGTATACACAAGAGAAGCCGAATCGACCAAAGCACCCACATTTGGTACCCAACAAGTGGGTTTCCTGCAGCAATGCGCCTGGGGATTCAGCTTTTTAAAGTATTGCAGCACAGCTCCCCTTTTATTCTTATTATCAGCCCATTGATGTTCCAAGAGATTATTTAAAACTTGGCCAACATAGGAATAGTGTGTGCGAAGCTGTGTACTGTAGTGGGGCAATCCACTCAGTGAGTTGCGACCTGGTACCTCTTGTAGCTGGGTTAAACACAAACTCCCTCACCTTTCCCCTCAACTCCCCATCCCATACTACCTGACTTGAAGCATCTGTCGCCCCAAAACTCAAATAACTAGCTTTACTCTGGTCCCTAACATGGCCGTCTAAGTGGATATATGTTCATGCAGTCTGGCAGACTTGCTATAAACTGTGGCAGCTCCTTAATTCATGTCAGTTGCAACCCATTGTGCCCTCTATCCTTAACTCCATACCAATTTTTAGGTTCCCCACCCACGCCCTCCCTCCATGAGTTCCATCATCACTGCTGGACTTCTTTTTGTAAGAGAAGAGACAATAGTTTGTTCAAGTCACCAAAACGCATAAATCTCGTGCTTTTACTAGGCCAAAAGATGTTTCTAATATCATTTCTAGCCAGAGGATAGAAGGTCTTTCCACTACTGTATTGTTTCCAAAACAGTTACCAGGTTCCAACCCAAAGCAAGTAGCATTTGTTAAAACCAAATAGGAGCAGTTCTTTAAAAGTTCATGATGTATGGGAATGAATACAAGGGGGTAAACAGATAAGATACAACTTAACCCTGGCATTAAAGCGCTACACATTCCTTTTAAAGATATGGTGCCACACAGAAGGGAGTGTCCAAGAGGATTTCTGCAGTTTGCTATACTGATATACACAGGCACATTCTCATTTTCATTTAATTAGATGTGGGTGAAAGGGAATTTCCATGACTGGAGCAGTTGTGAAGTGTGCATAGTTTCATACCAACCAATGGAGTTATATTTTTGACAGTCATGAAAATGAAAAGTAGTTATGGGTAAGGAAATGATGCCATGTATAGACCAGGTAATAGGTGGTGTGCCACTGACTGTAAATGGTGCATCTTCAATTTGTTCTATATTTAATAGAGTGTATATAGATTCTTTCTTAGCCATTGCTTTTTGAGTGATTGTCGAGTTCAAATAAAGCTGTTTCATTAATGAGTGGCCAAGACACAAAACCTTATCTAAGTGTTTGTAATGCCCAATTTAATTGAATAATTGCTCTTAACTGAATCTGCCCATGCTGTAGCAACTTCAGCTCACCTTTCGTGAGGTCTAAGGCTGAGGACAGAGTGTTATAGAGCGAGTACACTCTTTTAGAATCTGTGGGCATGCCACTGTCGATATCTTTAAAAAAATTATGTTTTCCTAACCTATTTGCCTAATTATTTCTGCAGCTTCTTTTTCAGAATATTTATTTCATTCATTGTATATGGAATACATTCCTGTGGCAAGTAATCTTTTATTTCTTAAAGGACATGGCCCTAAAAGAAAGTCAGAAAACTTCATATTTTCATTAATGGAGGAGAAGAGTTCTTTTACAGCTAAGAGTCTAGAGTGTTCTAGCTATCTTTGCCATAACTTCCCTGCACTGTATGTGGTAACCACTACAGGTGTTTGTGTATTATAACGTGGATCAGGACGATTACGTTTCGGTCCAGGAGTGTTGGAAAGAAAATGCTGCATGCATGTTCTAGAATGATGGGGCCATAAGGCCAATCCTTCAACAGAGAATTGTGTTGAATTACAGGATTCATTCTATATCATGTTTTTATATCTGATTCAGATATTCATTAGAAATTGCCAATTATTAAACATAGTCAGATTGACTTTTGGAATAGAAGGTTTCTTTAAATCCTTAATTGTTTGGAATCCTAGACAAGTAGCCTGCTGGATAGTTTTGTTTAGAAAGACCATTTCTTTTGGTACTATAAAGGCTCAAATAAGACTTCCATACCTTCAACACACCCACCCCCTCTGATGCTGAGCCCTGGAATTCCTATAACAGGCTAAGGACTCAAATGAGGTGCTGGTGTTGATATAAATTCATGTTTAAGACTGCAATAGTTAATTTTGCACATCTTCCTTTTCTATTTTCAATTCATTGAAAACAGCTGCTGACATATTTTTTCAAAACTGATTCACAACACCACATGGTACCACACCAGCCTGACATTTACAAGCCTTGGCTGGTGGAGTTACAATGTTTTAACCACACCAAAGCAAATGTGTCCTTTTTCCCAAAACAACAAGCAACAACTAGACCATACCTGGCACAATGACATGGTCCTGGCTAGATTCAAAGCTCAACTTTCGAACAGAGTCAAGTCACTTGGCATCACCCTTGACACAAAGTTCTCAATCAAGGAAAACACTGCCAAGAAAAACAAAGACTGGTACCAGCGCTCGAAATACCTTGACACCAAGCTCTCCCTCAAATAACACATTGCCAAGAAAAACAAGACTGCTTGGGACCTGCTCTCAAATAAATCTTAATACCAAGCTCTCCCTCACTGTACACATTGCTTGGTACCAGCACTCGCTACTGAAGAAAGTGAACCCGATCCTTACACAAAGCAACTTCAGAACTGCAGTTCACGCTCTTGTACTCTCACATATGGATGTTGATAATAGCCAGATCAGTGGACTCCTGTGGACCTAAAGTCTAGGTTTAAACTTCAAGTCTAAAGTTAGACTTCAGGATTAAACTTAGAATTTAGGTCTATTTTAGACTTCAGGCCTAAACTTAGACTTTAGGTCTAAGTTTACCTTTGTGAATCGGGCCTTGTGACTCTTCACTGGCTCCCCTTAAAGGTATCATCCTGTTATTTTTTTCCTTAGACCCCGATGGAAGTGAGTACGCCCTCCACTGTGCATGGTGCTTCAGTAATCACATTGTCCAATTGCACAGTGTAGCGCCTGCTAGTGCCCAGCTGTAACCTTCAGAATTCATTTGAAATAGAAAATCAGACAAGATACCATACCCCAGTGTCCTGTAAATGTTGGGGGTGACCACAGGGAATGACATACTTCACTTAATAAATAATACACATCGGGTAAGTCAATGAAAAAAAGTGTTTGAGTTGTTTAAAAATGCACTTTATTGTCTTCATTATCTGAAGATTTTTAGCAGTGGGAGCACTGCAGAAATTTACTTTTGAAAATACAGGGCCTGATTCACAAATGTAGAGTTACACTTTGTGTAAGCTTACGCTTTTTCAGTATTCAGAAAACTGCATTTTAGTAGTAAGTTTACAAGTGCGGAGACTACAAAATCGGGGCCGAGTACTCCGCACATAAAAAGATAGGACAGGCCAATCTTTTTATGTGCAAAGTTCTCCGTCCCGATTGAAAAGTCTCCGCACTCGTAAACTTACTATTAAAATGCAGTTTTGTGAATACTGAAAAAGCGTAAACTTACATAAAAGTGTATGCTTCCCTTTGTGAATTAGGCCCACAGGGCTTACCCCCTGGTAGGATAGGGCACCGGCAATAAAAATACCATCAACATGAATAACTGAATCACCCAGCGCATTCTCGTGAACCCAACCAATATCAGCTAAGGTGGTCAAACCTGAGAGACAGAACTCCATACCTGTAATGGACACATGTAACTGCAACAACTACATGAAAAGTTACCAGGTTCACTAAAATCAAATCCCATATCTCACATACAGTGGAATCTGCAACAGAGAAATGTGTCACACATTGCATCATCTCTCTCACATCATTCAACAAATATAGTGGACTCTCACAAGTAAGAGTTTACTTTCCAACATCGAATAGCATTACAACTCGCTACACATTTACTCATAAGTTAAATAACTATTTGATAAAGTTCTAGCAAGTAGTGTAACATTAAAAAGTCATCTTATATTGGGGCTAATTAAAATCTCCTATAACATATTTTTACTTATGTAAACATAACAGCACATTACACTTCTATTTTATCTTATGCTGTGACAAAATCCTGATCAATAAAATCAACAAAAAATCTATAAATCAAATTATTAAATTGAATCAGAAGAACCCAGCAACCTGCAATCTGCGCTATGGAAAGCAGCAAGATACTGGTATCTTAAATCACGTCCGCAAATTTTGTTACTGCTTATGCTGAATAGGTCACTGTGAGAAATGCATCATTCACACTATGACATCACCAAAAATAACTCAAGCTTCAGACTAGCAGTGCATGTGCCCTAATTTCATGAAAACGAGGGAAGACTGGTACAAGAAAGTTCACCTATTTCTAATTAATAATTAGACAGATTTTGTCTTCATATCTGTTGTCAATTTATAAATCACTGTGCACTACTCAATTTAATTTAGGACGAACCTTTAATATATGTGTCTTAACCCGTAAGAGTTGAGGGACCTGCCACCCGCCAGATTGTCTATAGCCGTCAGTACCTTCTGCAGCAGGATGGCGTGAGTAAAAAGTCCTGCTTACCTCCCTCCGCCCATGGTGGGGTTATGTCATCCATAAAATTGTCGTGGTGGTCCTGGGGTAGTGTTATCACATAGATATATAGTGTTTGGTCAAAACACTGGAATGCCTGTACTATCAAAGCATTTCCCATAATGGGTTCTCCGTTGGCTGTACACAGGGAACGAACCACCATTCTTGGTTGCCCCCCTTTCAGTATCAGCAAGAGAACACTCCCCCTCCACATATGTCCCAGTCCAGGTATGCTTCCCAAGTAAGGCCATTTCTCTAAATTCTGCAAACAGGAAATCAATTGGGCAAGTGCTGAGGTACTGGGAGAGATATTGTAGCATTGTTAAGCTACATTTAACTCCCTCTTGAGACTCCGAAGCCAGGTCCACATGGATTTAAGGACTCCGTATGCTCTGAGATTGCTGTCCCTCATATGTAAAGTTTAAATGCTTCTGAGATTGTTTGATAAGAGGCAACTGAGCCTACATTCTGTTCGAAATATTCATCTATGGCTCATTCCCTTTGCTCTGAATACTGCATCCCTTAATACTGCTGATGGAAACACCCAAGGTTCATGTCTTTATAGTAAGTCGGGTAACATAATGGCAAGTACAACAGATGAGTGGTCAGAGAATTTGCAGGGTTAGTACTCAAGAGACTGGACCCAGGGGACCTCCTTGGAGGACTGAAGCAAGAAATCAGTCCTCATATATGTGTTGTGGGCAGCAGAGCACTATGAGTAGGCCTTTGCTTACCCCCGCAGCTTGCACCATACATCCATGGTGCCTTCATGCTCAAGGATTTGTTGCAAGGAGTACTCTGCGCTGGGGGCGCTAGTCATGTCTCTGTGTCTGCTATCGAGCTCTGAATTAAGATCTAGGTTAAAGTTTTAACCCCCAAATAACACTTATGTCACCATGTCTACGATAATGCTGCATAATGTCCTCGAAAAACTTTAGAAGTCAACGTTAGGTGTGTAGGTGTTTATGACTATGATGGCAAAGTCACAAAGTAAGCCAGCTAGATAAATGAATCTGCCCGAAAAGTCTCAAGGAATATAACTAAATGAAAAAGGCAATGTTTTATGGATTAAGATTACAACTCTAGCCATGTATGAGCTATAGGAAGCAAAGTAATTTGTGGTACCCCAGTGATGCACAAAGTTAACCCTGTCCCAAGGTATCAGGGTCATTGCTTGAAGAAAAGCCACTTCTGCCCCGTGTCTTTCTAAATATGCGAGTATCAATCTACATTTTTAGTGTTACCAAGTTCTTGTACATTACATGTCATACACTTAATTATATGTGTCATCGGAAAAGGAGAAACATAGCACACATTAAACAACATGATACAAATATCCATTAACAGTGGAGTAATGAAGGTCAAGTAGTTCCAGACACCTCGCTCCTCAGTGAATGCCGCCAAAGCAAAATTGGAAATGAAACCAAACCCCTTTCTTCCCACCTCCCACACTGATAACAGAACCATCAATGACAACTGAAAAACTCAGCAATTCAGTTCAGAACAGCAAACTTGTGCTTAGCACAGGAGACAAGAAAGTTAGAGCCAGCTACCCACACACAGCTCAGTACAGCACAACTGTGATTAAATACTCTGGGTATATTTATAAGCCCCTTGCGCCACTGGAGCATCACTTTTTTTGACGCTCCGGTGGTGCATAGTGCAGGCCCATATCTATAAGGCCCCGTAAAGCCACTCTGCATGGCTTTTTCTTGGCCTTGTAGGTAGGGTGAAAGACCACGCAGCACAAGTCACTGCGTTGCCTTATATTCCGGCAGGGAGGCGAGCCATTGGTGTTGCTGTGGGTGTTCCCATGCAACACCCATGGATTTTGACACTGCCCCAGATTTACAACATAGCGTGAATCTGGGGCAGTGCCAAAAAATCGTATGCCTCCTCAGAGCACACATAGAGAGAAGAAATGTTTACATTTCTCCTCGTTTTTTCCTCTTTCCATGTGTGCTGCATTCTGCTGCACACATAGAAAGAGGAAAACACCTCTTGTGATTGTTTTTATGCAGGAAGGTGTCCCTTCCTGCACAAATATAATCATGCCAACAACACACACACCTTGCACCATGGTGCAAAGGTGCCTGTGTTGGCGCAAGTCTGCAATTTATGATTTGGCACTGGCTGAAAGGATAGGAATGCACTGTATCTTGTAAATGCAGTGCATTTCTGTCCTGTCAAATTGGCGTAGAGCAGCGCAGCAAAACTAGTTGCGGTGCTGCCCTATGCCAATTCTTTGTAAATATACCTGTTGCATTTTGCAACAAATGACTAAGGCAGGGTGGAACTCCAGGTAGTAGTAACTGTTATTGTGCAGACCACCTACAGGTGTATAGCTGAGACACGCTGCCCTCTATCACTGTCAGCACATCAGAGCGAAGTGTCCACTCCAGGAGACGTCGTTTGTTAAAGAATAGTTAAGTTTAGGCGTGACTGGGGGCCATTCCTGGTAGTAAGGCAACCTCTGATTGGCCACCAGCAAAAAAAACAGCCAAAACAAATAACTTCATCCCTACAGTGGATTCTAGTGAATGCAATCAACCTCAGCAAAGGTGGTCAAACCTGAGAGGCAACATGCCACACATGCAATGGACATATGTAACTGCAATGACTATATGAAAAGACCCCAGTCTCATACAATGACATCCCATATCCCACATACAGTGGAATCTGCCAACAGAGAAATGTGCCAGACATTGCATCATCTCTCTAAAATCAGACAACAAATACTGTGGACTTTCACAAGTAAGAAATTACTTTCCAGCAATGATTAGTATTAAAACGCGCTGCACATTTTCACAAAGGTAAACTTTCTAGCTATTTAAAAAAGTTCAGGCAAGTAGTGTAACATCAGAAAGTCATTTTATATCAGGCCTGGTTAAAATCTACTAAAACATACAATTTTCAGTTAGGTAAACATAACAGCCTGATTAACTTCTATATCATCTTGTGCTAAGACAAACTCCTGATCAATAAAATTAATGTAAAACCTACCAATCAAATTTGTAAACTGAATCCGAAGAAAGCAGCAACCTGCGACCTTGCTCTATGAAAAGCAGCGAGACAATAGTAACTTGTATCACATCACCAGGTCTTGTTACTGCTTATACTGAATAGGTCACAATGAGGAACGCATCAGTCACACTATGACATCACCAACCTTCACAGAGCTTCAGGCTAGCAGTGCAGGATCCCTAATGCCATGGCAACAAGGGAGCACTGGTACAGGAAAGTTCACCTATTTCTAATGAACTGTTAGACAGATTTTCTTTTCATATTTGTTGTCAATTTATAAATCACTGTCCACTACTCAATTCAATTTAGGATGTACCTTAAATACATGCCTCTGGCACTTGTTAATATCAAATTAAAAATAATTTAGTAAAAGGAAGACCAGTGGATAAAAACAAAGAGATTCTAAGGGCCTCCTTTACAAACATTTGATGCACAGCAGCGCTGCAGGCCTTTCTACTGCACTGCCGTGCGTCAAAAGAAAAGGGCAGGAATGCGCCGTATCTGCAAGATACAGCACATTCCTGTCCGTCTCCCCTGCGCCAGTGCACAAACAGCAGCTGTGCGCCAACACAGACATCTTTGCGTCATGTTGCAAGGGTGTCTACATTGCGGGTATGATTGCTTTTGTGCATGAAGGGACGCCTTCCTGCAAAAAAACAATAATTCATGCCAATTTCCTCTTTCTATGCGTGCTGCGGAATGCATCAAGCATGGAAAGAGGAAACAACTAGGAGAAGTAAAAGTATTTCTCCTTGTTGCGCCTCTCCCACGCCTCCAATGGGGAGGCGTAGGATCATGACGCATTCCCAGGTTTGAGATTCCTCGTAAATATGGGAATGCTTCAGATTCCATGGGTGTTGCGTGGGAACACCCACAGCAACACACATGGAGCGCACCTTTCACGCAGTGTCCTGCATGAAAGGGGCACATATTTACAAGGCCATGCAAAGCCATGTACGGTGGCTTTGCATGGCCTTGTAAATATGCTGTGGCACTTTGTGCCACCGGAGCGTCAAAAAAGTGATGCTCCAGCGGTGCAAAAGTGCCACTGGGGCCTCGTAAATGAGGCCCCAAGTGTCCAACCAATGCACCCACAGAAGATGTAATAATCACTTTTCATAAATAACACTGTACATTGTGGCTGTCATACAGACATACCCAAGAAGAAGAAATCATTACATTTGGAAGTGCTTCTTTTTATTCACAATTAAGCACATGCGGATTTATGCTTCATTCAATGAAGTTCCTGATATATTTTTTGTTAGCTATCCTGCAGCTGCCCGGTAGCACCGCAACAGCATGACTTCTTAATCTGGTGCTCATGTAAAACACACTAATCCCCTCTGGCCAAGTTCGCACTAAATAAAACTTCAAAAAAATAATAATTAGAAAAAGCATATTAGGATTTTATCCCAAGCAGGAAAAGCCAACTTCAATGACTCAGTAGAAGCCACTGGTGAGCAGTTGCACTCATTCTCACTCTGAACAAGCAGAAGGGGCATCAGTACCCTAGACATTGTGTTGCAAGGAAGAAAGGTACGTAGGCCATGTGATGTAGAACATAGATAGTTGATTTATTGTCAAGATTACTTCCTTGTTGGTTGGTTACAGGAAACAGGTTAGATCCATATTAAGCCCCACCAGGAGCAGCCTCCTTGCTGCTCAGCCCATCCATTCCAACTGCTCTCTCTCCAACTCAAACACTCCCAACATTCCGATGACATCACCGATGACTGAGCAGCAAGGCAGAGGACATCAATAGGGAGGATGCACTAATCAAGTAATAGATTATAACACATCCCCCCCTCTATAATGATTAAAATAACATTAAGGTATGCAACTTCATAGCACACACTTACGACATGTAACAGATGTTGATTGCATGCAAGATGAAACACACACACTACACATGTCCCACAAATTCCTAAAAATCACATGCCCAAACCCCACCTAGAAAAGATGGAGAAAAGACAGGAAAAGCATTCCAATTTATAAATCAGTAAGTACACACCCACGTTAACTCACTAAAGGGTAATAGACAACCACAACCACAAAATAGTGGTAAACCGGAGAAGCTTAGCAAAAAGGAGTCTTCTCACGTGCGTACCCGTAACGCACAGTCCAACACCTCACATGAGGTAACAACCAATCAGAAGGTATAACCAAAACAGGTAAGTCAGAGAAGCTTCATAAGAAGGAGTCTTCTCACGTGCGCACCCGTAACGCACAGTCCAACACCTCACATGAGGTAACAACCAATCAGAGGGTATAACCAAAACAGGTAAGTCAGAGAAGCTTCATAAGAAGGAGTCTTCTCATGTGCACACCCACAATGCACAGTCCAAGCACCTCACACGAGGCAACAGCCATTCAGAGGGTATCACCAAAACAGGTAAGTCAGAGAAGCTTCATAAGAAGGAGGCTTCTCACGTGCGCACCCGCAACGCACAGTCCAAGTACCTCACACACAACAACCATTCACAGGGTATCATCACAACCCCCAGAGGTCTCAAACACCTCACTCAAATCAAACACACAGGGTATCTCTGACCCGTAAAATAAGCCACTTAAACAGTGAGTAATACATAACTCAACCCACCTCGCCTCACAACGAAGCAAACACAAGTGTATCCCGTACCCCTAAAATAAACCCCCTAGACAGCGGGAATGACCCAACACACCTCGTGGACTCACCACCACAACGTTACTCACCCCCACTAACTAGACAAAAGAGCACATCCCCTCACAGTACTCCCCTTAAACATGCTAGAGATATATGCTAATATAAACACAACAAATAGCATAAGACTTTGAAAAACAAAGAATAATGTACTTCTCTCCGGTGAGCGATTTCTCACCCGATGCTCCAATCCCAGAAACCTCTAGTTAGTAGACTCTCCACTCGATGATATTGTCCAATTGTTAAAGAAGGCGTAAGTTTGTCAAGAAGATAGTAGTTTAATTTCAGCAGGTGTGTTGATAGTACTGCGCAGCTAAACTCCCAACTGTCCTATGTCAGAAATTCACACTGACTAGTAGCCGAAGTCCAAAGCCAGGATACTCAGTTGATCGGGATGCTGCCAAGAGATCACAGCTCAGAGCAACAGGAACTTGCTTCAAATAGCCACGGAGCTTGACGGGGAAACTGGCACGAGTACCAATAGCGCCTTGGTGTTGCGTGAGAGCGCCGTTGAATATAACTTTAATAAGTTCACAGCCCCAGTGAAATTAACTTTATTGTGCCACCGCCGCACTGACGAAAGAACAACAGTAGACAGCGTCGCTGAAGCGCAGGACTGCAATAGAAACACAAGATGGCAGCACGTTGTTACGCCCGCGCCGGGTGGCTCGCAGCGAAGACGTGCGTTCAATAGCAGCCGAGTTCCAGTCAGCACGACGCAACAATGAAGGTAAGAGTGTGCGCGCCTCTCGCGACTCGGGCCTCAAATTTTCAAACAAATAAAAAAACTGTTTAACTGGCACTGACACAAGGATTGCGGAGGCTGCAAGAAACAATAATAGACGAAAAATGTCTTACTTGCAATTTCAATGTCACTGCAACATCTCTATGCTCCAATTTCTGCCAAGAGACAGGGTCCCATTTCCGGATTGCCGATCTCGTAGTAAGATCTCGTCCAAACTCCTCATGGGTAAAACTTTAGTTGTGCTGCAGTTCTTTCCAAACACACTTAGGTCCACTCACCCTCGAGCACTGGGACAAACAGCGAGGTCATCATCAAATCAGCGTTACTGCTCACCATGAGTTTCAGTCTTGCTCACTAGTGTCTGATGGTGGCAATTCTAGAAAATCAGTGGCTACCGCCAAACCAAAACAGCAGGGGCTGTGGGAGAGCCAGCTGGGCAAAGGCAATTCTTCTTTCCTTATTCTTTCCAGGGAGCAGGATAGCAGTAATCTCCACCACAGAAAGTGTCAGTCTTCCCCAGTACACGTCACTGCTGCCAAACGCCGGTTGCTAGAGCCAATCTCACGACTGTAGAAAGGACAGCAGGGCAGGAATCCCCACTGCAACTGTATGAATACCGGTAGTAGAAGGTCAAACGCCCTGGGCTGCAGGCTGTCCAGATGATGAGGGACACTGGTGGGGCTGACCAGGGCGTTTCTGTTACGTTCCTTTTCCTTTTTGTATTCTTTTACCTTAGAGTCCTTAAAGTCTTTAGTTCCTTTGGTCTTGCTTACTCCACGCGTAAGGTTCTTCCAGATCGTCGCCAGTGTTGCAAGGAAGAAAGGTACGTAGGCCATTGGTTACAGGAAACAGGTTAGATCCATATTAAGCCCCACCAGGAGCAGCCTCCTTGCTGCTCAGCCCATCCATTCCAACTGCTCTCTCTCCAACTCAAACACTCCCAACATTCCGATGACATCACCGATGACTGAGCAGCAAGGCAGAGGACATCAATAGGGAGGATGCACTAATCAAGTAATAGATTATAACACATTGGCACTTAAGACTCCCAGGAAAGGCACCTGTGTGTTGTCTCATGTGCCACCTAGTTTCAATCTGTGACCTTGCCGAAGTCCCTGTCAGACTGTGGGGCTTTGTCCACATAGGATCACTTGTAATTCTGCCACTCCCAGCCCATCTCACAGTGGTCGCCAATAGGTTTCAGGCCTGCTAGTTACCAACCTCAGGTCATTAAGTGCCTGGTGGGTCTGTGAAACACGACAGCCACACCCCGGGAGAGGGGGAGCATCGGGGGCTTCTGTTCTTTGTTTCCTCAAGCAATGAAGAACATCAGCAGGATAATAGTAATTATCGTATAATAGTAATAATAATAATAGTAATAATACCACCTGTCTGTCTACCAGTGTCCTGCTGTCATCTACAAAAATGAGACTGCAGTCATTCCTAGCTTGGGAAAGTGCAGCAAACAAAGTTGAACAAGTGAAGAGGTAGGAAAGTGAGAGCCACAATGAGCCCTGGAATCAAATAAGAAGGGGAGGCATGAAATAGCAAAGAAAACATTGTGTGCTTGAAAAAGGTGTGAGAAACGAATTCTCATTTAGAAAAATAATGCTTAACATAGGTTTGGTTCAGTTAGCATAACTAGGCCGCACTGAGCCTCATTACTGAATATTGGTTGTTTATTTGTTGTGCACGAGCTGTGCGTATGCATGTTTTACATTGCCTTTCAGAAAAACATTGAAATTCAACTGCAACCACAGTGTCTATCTTTGCGTTTTGAAATGTAAAATTTTAACTTATTTCACCCTTCCACGGCTGAAGCTTTGTGATTTGCCACATTACAAGGCTTTGAGATAAACGTCCATAGTTTTGTTGACGTCATAACAGTGCAGAAGCAGGCCACTGTATTCTGCTGTTTTGCATTATTAAAATGTACAATTTATTCAGTGCAACAAGTTCTTGTTGGCGAGCTGTGCGAGTGACAAGGTTTTGGCACTAACAGGCCAGCTCGTAGTCGGGAAGATCCCAAGAACATCAATTCAGCTCCACTGAGGCCACACCAACGGTCCAGGACTTGAAGGGCACCACTGGCGGGTCAGGGGATGGCTCCTGCTGGATTTGGGTGCTGGTTCAGATGGTTGGGAGCCTGTTATGTCCCTGTGGCTCTGAACAGGAGGCCAGCAGACTATTTCTTGGAGTCACTCTGGGAGTCCTGAGTTCAGATGCAGGTCCAATCTGTCTGACTCACACAGGAGGGCAGCTGGGCAATAGGGCAGTAGTCCAACAAGGCAGCAGTCCGGTAAGGCAGTAGTCCAGCAGGGAAGCAGTCTTGCAGAGTGGCAGTTCTATCAACAGCCCAGCATTCCTTCTTCCTGGCAGAGCCTCCACAGGTCCAAAAGTGTACTGAAGAGTTTGTGTCTGAGGTCCAATATTTATACCAGGTGACTTTTTTGAAGTGGGAAAAGCTTCTAGAGGTTTCCCTTTGCAGTGCACAGGCTTCCTGCCTCCCCAGCCTTGGCTGCAAACTAACTACAGGGGTATACAGCTCTTCGGGTGGGGACAGGACACAGCATATTCAAGTGGATGTAGGGCTGTGCCCAGCTCCATCCTCCCGTCCTCCCAGTGATGGCCCGTCCAGGCACACCTAAGCTTTTTAGTGTGTGGAGGAATACACAAAGTTCAACTGTCAGCTACACCCAGTCATGTGTCCCAGAGACAGGCTGCAAAAACTATGGGGCATATTATCAAGGGCCTTATCTCCGCTTTTTTGGCTTTAAAAGCCAAAAAAGCGGAGATAATGTTTACACCCTATTAACAAGGCAGTGCTAACATGCATTAGCGCATGTTAGCAGTCTTGTTACCGACGCCTCGCTTTGTATCTCTAATGAGATGCAAAGTGGGCGTGTTGTGTCAAAATAACACAGAAAATGTCCCTAACTGCACTTCTCCGTATTACTAAGCCGGCCCAGGACACCCATAGCGAAAATAAAAGCCGCGCTAAGCGCGGTTATCGCCGTAACCTAACGTCTGCAAAATGTCAGACTTAGCTATATTTGTAAAGGGAGGTGGATTCTGAGGCTGAGTCCACATCTCCCTATTACCAAGGATTCCCTTATCGCCGCATTTGTATCGCTGGATTTCCAGCGATGTCCCCTTATTTTGCCGCTATCGCTGGATTTGTTATCGCTATGGAGATAAACGTTGATGATATCACGTTATCTCAGCGATTCAATCCAGCGATAGCCGGCGATACAAAGAATAGCGCTAATCGCGCTCAGCGATATTTCTCGCTGTGTGTTGTTAATATGCCCCTAAATGGTTAAGGTAGGAAAATGCCAACTTTCTAAAAGTAGCAAAACCAAAGGGGATGATGGACCGAGTGTTGAACATTGCAAGCACTCACCCCCAGTCAACTGATCTGGGTTTAATCCATCATCATTCTTTAGCTCACTCCGCCACCCCAGTTCAGACATGGCCATATGCAAATCAGTCTGACCCTGTGCCTCATGGGAACAGTCCAGCCCGAACTGCCAAGCCATGTCTTCCCTGGACCGGAAACAAGCATCCTGGGACAGGTTTCTGGCTTACAGCCGTCATCAGCCAGGCTATCTTGAATCCAGTGGCAAAGTGAGCAAGGGACCCACGTCTGGGCATACCCTGCCAACTTAGGGCGAACATAGCAAAACCAAAGGGGATGATGGACGGAGTGTTGAACATTGCAAGCACTCACCCCCAATCAACTGATCTGGGTTTAATCCATCATCATTCTTTAGCTCACTCCGCCACCCCAGTTCAGACATGGCCATATGCAAATCAGTCTGACCCTGTGCCTCATGGGAACAGTCCAGCCCGAACTGCCAAGCCATGTCTTCCCTGGACCGGAAACAAGCATCCTGGGACCGGTTTCTGGCTTACAGCCGTCATCAGCCAGGCTATCTTGAATCCAGTGGCAAAGTGAGCAAGGGACCCACGTCTGGGCATACCCTGCCAACTTAGGGCGAACATAGCAAAACCAAAGGGGATGATGGACGGAGTGTTGAACATTGCAAGCACTCACCCCCAGTCAACTGATCTGGGTTTAATCCATCATCATTCTTTAGCTCACTCCGCCACCCCAGTTCAGACATGGCCATATGCAAATCAGTCTGACCCTGTGCCTCATGGGAACAGTCCAGCCCGAACTGCCAAGCCATGTCTTCCCTGGACCGGAAACAAGCATCCTGGGACCGGTTTCTGGCTTACAGCCGTCATCAGCCAGGCTATCTTGAATCCAGTGGCAAAGTGAGCAAGGGACCCACGTCTGAGCATACCCTGCCAACTTAGGGCGAACATAGCAAAACCAAAGGGGATGATGGACGGAGTGTTGAACATTGCAAGCACTCACCCCCAGTCAACTGATCTGGGTTTAATCCATCATCATTCTTTAGCTCACTCCAACACCCCAGTTCAGACTTGGCCATATGCAAATCAGTCTGACCCTGTGCCTCATGGGAATAGTCCAGCCCGAACTGCCAAGCCATGTCTTCCCTGGACCGGAAACAGCATTCCGTCCATCATTTGTTTGCTGTAACACTTTTCGCCCTAAGTGGGATGGGTATGCCCAGACGTGGGTCCCTTGCTCACTGTGCCACTGGATTGAAGCTAGCCTGGCTGAAGAAGGGTAACATACCCTGAAACCGGTCCCAGGATGCTTGTTTCCGGTCCAGGGAGGACCTGGCCTGGCAGTTCGGTCTGGACTGTTCCCATGGGGCACAGGGTCAAGACTGATTTGCATATGGCTGGGTCCAAACTGGGGTGGCGTAGTGGGCAAAAGAACGATGGATTTAACCCAGATCTTTTGACTGGGGGAGAATGTTTGCATTGTCAGCATTCCGTCCATCATTTGTTTGCTGTAACACTTTTCGCCCTAAGTGGGATGGGTATGCCCAGACGTGGGTCCCTTGCTAACTGGTTTCAAGCTAGCCTGGCTGAAGAAGGGTAACATACCCTGAAACCGGTCCCAGGATGCTTGTTTCCGGTCCAGGGAGGACCTGGCCTGGCAGTTCGGTCTGGACTGTTCCCATGGGGCACAGGGTCAAGACTGATTTGCATATGGCTGGGTCCAAACTGGGGTGGCGTAGTGGGCAAAAGAACGATGGATTTAACCCAGATCTTTTGACTGGGGGAGAATGTTTGCATTGTCAGCATTCTGTCCATCATTTGTTTGCTGTAACAACTTTCTAAAAGTGGCATTTTCAAAATTGTAATTTAAAATCTGACTTTAACTTGAGAGGATTTTTCATTACAATTCCAAAGACACAAAACATGAACTGGATACCTGTTTCCATTTGGAAGTTACAGCGAATTAAATGTAATATGGTAACTGCAGTTATCCTATGGGAGAGGTAGGCCTTGCAGCGCCGCAAAATGAATTTAAGAGTTTTTTACTACCAGGACTAGGCAAAATTTAAAAGTACATGTCCAAATTTTAAATATACTTCACCTTGCCCTCTGAGCTCTCCAGGGCCTACCCTAGTGGTGACTTATATGTATTAAAAAGGAAGGTTTGGGCCTGGCAAGCAGTTTATTTTACCAGGTCGAAATAGCAGTTTAAAACTGCTCACACAGGCTGCAATTGCAGGCCTGAGACAGGTTTGAAGGACTACTCAAGTGTACCTGGGTACATGTAATATCACTTTACTAGGGAATTACAAGTAAATTAAATATGCCAATTGGAGATAAGCCAATCTTACCATGTTCTGGGAAGAGAGCACAAGCACTGGTTACAGTCTAATGTGTACAGAATCCTGAGGCCAGCAAAACAAGATCAGCAAAAATGGAGGAGGAAGGCAAAAAGGTTTGGGAGTGATACTGCAGAGGGGGCCAGTTCCAACACTTTGTCTCGCCACATTTTTCTCTGCCCCACCCATGTTGTTTCTGTGCCCTTGTTGCTTCCCATGTCTCTATGTTGGTCTATCTCTCTATGAGCTTCTGTGCTCTCTCAGTGTCAGAGCCGCTCTGTCTTGCCATGTGCTTCAGTGCTCCCCTCTATGTTCCCTGGTCTCATCATGTGCTTCTCTGCCCCTCCCATGTTGTTTCTGTCCCCCAGGTTGCTTTCCCCTGCCCTCGTCCCCAATTTCACTTCTGCATCTGGTCCCCTGTTTGCTTCTGCACCCCTCCCTGGCATTTTATTTCTTTTTAGTTAGTGATACAACTCTGTAAATATCTAAAAAATCGTTTAGTGGTATGCACACCTTCAACATGACATGGCTATCCACATCCACAAGTTTTTTTTGTATTTTATATTTTCTTCATTTAATCTTTAAAGTGCATCCACAGATTCAACTTAAATACCACAACAATCAATAATAAATAAATGCAGTGAATTAAAAATACATGTAATTAAAACAATACAAAACTTGATTGGAGCAAGCAAAATACATTGTAGTGAATACAAATAGGTCAATTTATATCAAGAAAGCACCCAAAAACCTAATTAAATTATAACAAATATTCACGGTGGGAGGGTTTAAAAAAAGTTAAGGGCTTCTTTGTGCGTTACTACAGAATACCTTAAAATCACAGGATACAAAAACAAATTCTGCAGATAAAAAAGGGCAGACGGACAAAAAAGCACATTATTTAAATGCTGTTTAACAGCTCCACAATATTGACAGCATGGATGATGGGAGACACCATTCTTCTTGATCCATACATTATCACCCCAGGGCATCTGGTTAAACCTGAATTTCATGAAAAATCTACGCCCAAGGGGACATATGATGGCCTTTAAATAACATTGCATCTCACCACTTCTTACGAACGTACAGCCCAGCTCTAATCTTATTTCTAAACAATGTTGCAAGTCAAGCTGGAAACTTCCATTTCTAGCATGCTTTTTTAAAGTGACACTTTAAGACGCTACTATGTAGACACAATAACACCTCATCATTATTTAAGGGAAACTGTGGTATACAATAGGAGTAAACAGCCCCAAAAGTGTAAATCATTTTATTACTCCTAGCAAGTTCCCACCAAGTTACATTTTTCAATGCATTTTTGGGACTCCTGAATAATTATTGAAAATATCAAATTATTTGGCACTAGGCACAGAAGGTAAAACCCATCAAGCCTAGCTCAAGACAAATCATTTCAACTGAGTTGGAGGAGCTTACACCAAGGTAGCGCTTCCATAAAACAGATTAAATATTGGACATAAACGAAGAAAGCGACCTTGCTTCTATTCCATACAAAGCAACAGGAACCACACTAGCAATATCACCTTTAACAGCAAAAAAATGTCTCTCTTTCTTTGTACATTAAAAAACTGTAAAAGGCCAATTCTCGTAGACTTTGATTTTGCAGCCTGAGAGGTTTTATATGGGACCCAAGACAAATTATTTGAGATGTCTGCACCTAAATGTGTTTACTTTTACCACATCCAATTTTTTTCAATGAAAAATAGATCTCTGAGACTTTTTAAAAATCTGAGTCTCAAATCCGGTAGAACGGAAGAAGAAGATGTGTGCAGAGCACAAAAATGAGAATATAAAAGATTTTCGTCGACAGGAGTAGGAGTTTTGATGTGATCTCTACCCAAACTTCTGGTTATTATTATTTTTTTTAAACAGATTTTATTAATTTTGCATACATACAACAAGTATGGGGCCAAAGCATCTCGCCCCTGCCAGTTAGGAGAGTTACATTCAGGTTATTAGAGATACAAGTGCGGCAACATATAATATCCATGTCTTCGAACCGTTCATGTTGTGTATTCTAACACGATGTGTATTCTAATCAGCTGCAAAAACAACCTTCCCCAACTACCCCCCTACCCTTCCCACCCCCCAGGCGTGTCACTTAAGGCCAAGTCATTAAGTACAGTAGTCCTACTTATTCAGTGGGGCGTTGACATTGAATGGGATAGTGCTGCGATGGACCTTGATCCTGCTAGGGAATATAAAGTCAGCTCTGGCAGTGAGGCTTCAGACCCTGACATTCCTGTTACTGTCCACACGCTAGTCGGTGCCACTGTGGGGTCCCCTATGGAGGCATCTTCAGCAATGTCTTCGGGGGATTTGAGTGCTACGACAAGTGCTTCCCAAGCTCTCGCCCCTTCAAGGATCTTCTCACTTCCCATTCGTTTTGCTATTTGTAACCTGGCCATTCCTTTGCTTTCGGCCCACTTAAGGAACTCTGCTTTCCACCGTGCTATGCTTGGACTCTGTTTCGCCTTCCAATGCGTGGATATGTTTCTCTTGGCCAGGAGAAGACCCAAATCTAAACATTTGCTAGTGATTTTGTTCTTGGACAAACTTCTGGTTATTATGAGCCAGAATGTACGCATATTGCGATTAGAAACCGCAGACTGAAGATCAGACCATAACTTTGCGTCTTTGGTTGATTTATTACTTTTGCTTTCTAACTCAGAACATTTGGTAGCTCTAGATCTCTGAGAGATATCCAGATGCCTAGGAGTCCTGTTATACATTTTTTGTTTCATTACAAAGGTATCCTGGAGCAAGCACAGGAATGCCTCAAATTAAGTGACATCCAAACATGTCTGGGGGTATTACTTGATCTGCACCTTACCTATAAGCAATATTTGGTATTAAGGCAAGTAAAAGTAAACCAACTGCTATTTGCATTCCAAATCTTACAAAAAAAACAACTCAGAGACTGTTCAACAAATCATTTGCTGAAGGTCATAGCAGCTAAATTCTTGTCCTCAATCTCGTATGGATCGGAACTGCTAAAAACGAATGATGCATTAGGTTTGAACACAGGGCCGGACTGGCCATAGCGGGCACCGGGCGTTTCCCCGGTAGGCTGCTAGGGTGGGGGCCAGTTTTGGGCCCCTGGGGGGCCGTTTTTGTTACCGGGGGTCGGCAATATCGGCCCCCGGTAACAAAATCGGCCGAAACCGGCCCTCGCAAACTGCTCGGCCGCACTCCCCCTCACCCCAGGGGGGGCCGGCTGAGCAGTTTGCCAGGGCCGGTTTCTGTTCCCAGTCCGGCCCTGTTTGAACACCACTCAATATAGCTTTTTCAAGGAATTATTTTCAGTCCCATGATACACATGACAAACTGACATCAGGCTGGAGTTCGGATTAAAAAACCAGATTCAGGCAAGACAAGGCGCCCTCATAAAATTTTACTGGAGAATGAGGGCAGCAGAGGCAAACTCCATCGCCCATCATTGTTGGCTGGAAATCGAAAAGCAATCTACACAAAAGAACTCAGCTCACTTTGTTCTACTGCAATCACTTTCATCTCTAAAGTTAGAAGAGGCTTGGCACACAGTATCGGCCTACTCCAAGTTCAAACAAACTATAACAAAGCCATCAGGCTTCAATCACTGCTAATAGACAAAGCAACCTTGACAAAGAAAAGCTATGCATGGGTGATGATACCAACTCTAAAACCTCAACTGTACTTCCTGGACTACTTCTTAAGATCAAAAAAGTTCAACCTGATGTTATTGAGGCTAAGAGTCTACACATCTAAAGATTTAACACCAAAGTGGAAACGGTCTTGGCCAACCCTGGAATGTCACCTCTGCGGTTATAGTAACAAATCATTGCTCCATCTATTGTGCACTTGCCCGGCGTTACTACCCCTCCCGAAAACTCTTTTACAACCAACATTGAAGCAACAACAAATAAGAACCTGCAGATCAGCCGTTATAAAATCATTCGGAGGATCGACTGTCCAACTGGCATGCAAGGCTGTGAAGTTTCTAAGCTTAGCATCAAAGGAACTAGAAAAGGGAGACAGAGGAATCAAGTCTGCCCGTTAGGGAACTTTGCTTCTCCCGTGTTTTTTTCAACTAAAGCTAGGACCAGCATTAAGCCTCGTAAAGCGGTGTTTTTAATTAACAAGTCAGTTTGAGTCATAAAAATAAAATTAGGTCATTTAAAGTCAGCAACCCTATAGTCACTGAATAGAAAAAGAAGTGCAGAGAGGCGCACTGTTCACACAGCCAACGTCAAACTTGAACATACCTAACGCGAAACCAGAGAACTTACACAGGGACACAAGCAACCAACACATAGGCACTTTGCCTACTTCGGACAAACATTGTCAGTCTATATGATTATTACATCAGCACTTTATTCCCTATTTACGTCACAGTATCACCTGTTAGCTTTCACTTGCGTTACGATGTTGGACTGTGTGCAGTTGGATAAACTCGTATGCATTAGATGCTTTGTCTACTGACTTCAGGGCTGGTAGCCCTAGGCTTATAAGAAGTCATAGGAAAGTTGTTGCATTATCAGCTTTAGACCTTATATTAACTAGATTGTAACCTAATATTTTAAACTAGCACAAATGTTTAATTATTTTACGTATAACTTTGGCTGCATCACATTGCTTTTATGATTTTAAATAAAATCGAATAAAGCATATTTTTTCATCTTCTTCATGTCTCTCACCTCTTCTTTCACTTCCAACTGACTTTTCTTATTGGGTCCTTTACTATTCTGTTGGCATTTTCCACCTGGCTATTGGGCGGAAAACTCTAAAGCTGTGTCCTCACACGTTTGATGCAATGCTTACCCAAGAAATCTCTCATCTGGTTGGAGATCAACTGTGTTCCATTGTCCATAATCAAGCACTGGGGTACACAGATATATCCTTGAGTACTTTGATAGTACTGGTGGTAGTGACAGTCCTCATAAAAACAAATTCCAGCCATTTGGAATGAACGTCTACAATGACAGCAGCATAAAATTGGTAATCTGACAGACATGGGAACATGTAAACGGTTCAATGAAATCTAGACATACCTTCACCCAGGGTGCACCCGGATCACCAAGATGTTGCTCTTCCCCACCCACAGCTACCTTTAACCTTTTCTCACTCTCTCTGCCTACCAGATATCCAATCACATGTCTGGATACCTCTGCCTCCATCCACCAGAACATCTCCTTCAGCATTTCTTTGTCATTGGCTGTCCCAAATGACCTTGATGTGCTAAATTAATCAGCTTCCCTCTCACCTCCTGAGGAGGTACAGATCTTTCTCCTCTCATGATCAGTTCTTTAGCACATATTGTCAACTCCTCCACCACCTTGCAATATGGTTTGACAGACACGGATACTGAATCCTCTCTCCATATACCCTTGTGAATTGTCTTCCTGGCTTCATCCTTATCCATCGCTGCTAGCCATTCAGCATTAGTGACAACTTTATACCCGCCATCCTTTCCATCCTCCAAACATGTTGTTTTGGAGGACTCTAGCCAAAAGGGTTGAGGATATGCCCCTTCCCTAGAGGGAGTGTACATGCAAAGGGTGTAGACACCCTAAAGGTAAGTAGCCCATTGGCTACTTCTTCTGATACCGGTAATGTGCCTAAAATTAGTATTTAATCCTTAATCCTGAGATTACTGTTGACCTATGCAGAAGAGGACAAATGAGGGCCATGCAGCAGCGTAAACTGAAGGTAAAAACTGACTTGACCCTAGGCCTACCGGCCTGTCTGAAGTCCTCAGAGACCCTGCTAAAGAAGAGCGACTCATCCTGCAGCCCAGCAACCCCCAGAACCCTGGGAGAGCAACCTGCCTTCTAAAAAGACTCCTAATTTCCTGTACACATAGGACCTGTCTAGAAGAAAAACAACTTTAAATACTAAGTGCTCTACCCGCGGTACCACAAAACTGACTACCTCTGCACCCGACGCTCACGGCCCAAGTTCCAGTGGCCCACTGATCCAGCAATCGTTCCCTGGCAATTTAGAGCAAGAGTCCACCATGGGTTGACCCCTTCTGAACTCCACTACGACACCTGCAGCCTCTGCACGACAACCCCCCCCCAAACCGCAACCTGCACTGGTAAGCTGATTTCCGACGCCAAATGACACCCATGTACCCGGAGCCCCTGGGCCTTGGGGAGATCATATGATGGTGTCCCGAAGTTCCAGCACAACCGAACTTACCTGTGCAACTAAAGGTTTCGATGGATCTCTTGGCATGAGCCTGCAACCTTTTTCCAACTTTGAGATTCTCTATTTAATTGCATCGGGTACCCGACGCTGTGTTGGCCCTCTGCACCCAGCCGCCCCCGTGCCGCTGAGGGTGTAATTTTGGTGCTGCCTTGTGTGTCCTCCTGTGCTTACCTTAACCCCCAGAGACTGGGTTCCAAAACCGTGCTACTTACCTGCACGTCGTACCACTTTGATTGCCCTTTCTCCGTGGGATAACAATAGAACCAGGTGCCAAGTTTGACCTCTGCACCCGGTCGCCCCAGTGCCGCTGGTCGTGCAGTTTTGTCACTAACCTGAACCTTGCCTGGTACTGATCCGTCATCCAAATGCTCAATAATGTACATAGTTTACTTACCTGCATATTGCTGATTGTGTTCCTCCCATAGGATAAGACTGTATTGATTGAAAAATGCACCGTGGCCACTTTTTACATTGAAAAACAGTGATATTGCAAAACGTATTTCACTGCAACAAAGTTTCTTTGGTTCTAAGAAATAAATATACAAAAAGTAATATTTTTACAAACCATTGGTCTCAGATTTAGTCATGGAGTGTGTGTAATCATTTGATGCCTGTGAGTGTACAACAAATGCTTAGCACTGCCCTCTGAACAGCTCGCCCACACTACCACAAAAGAGAACATTAGTATTATCTCCGTGAGCCTCTGTAAGGCCTCTGGGGATCCACTGGACTCTGTGCACACTATACCTTACTTTGGTATAGTACATACAGAGCCAGCTTCTACATTGGTGGATTAGCTGTGGGGTCTACGACTTTGAATTTGCTGAACCACTCTGACAAAAAGTGACCACATGACTGCAATCCAAACTTGCCTTGAGATTCAATTGTATTTTTGAATTGACAATTTTTTCAAAATTTTCAAATACTTGTTAGGCCTTGGTTAAGTCACTTTCGCATTTTTAAAAGTTAAAAGCTCACTTTAGTTAGGAGAGAAAAGTGCTTAGAAGTTTTTAGGTCTTTTACAAAAAAGGACCCAACTTTAGTGAAATAATGGGAGATACAGAGGGGCATATTTACAAGCCCCTTGCGCCACTTTTGCGCCGCCGTTGTGTCACGCATGTGACGCAGCGCCGACGCAAACCATGCGCCGAGTTGCGCTATATTTACAACGTGACGCATCTAGGGAGATGCGTCACGTAGTAAACCCCTGCGCCACATGAAACCTGCGTCAGGTTTCATGTGGGCGTACCGGCGCAGGGGGGGGGCGTTCCGGCGCAGGTACGCCTCGGAAAAGTGACGTAGTGAAATCTACAAGATTTCACGCAGTCACTTTTCCGACGCTGGTGCATCAAATCCTTACGCCTGCTTCAAGCAGGCGTAAGGATTGACGCACCATGTTAGGGATAGGGAAGGTTGGAACAGTGCTGGAGTTGCGTCGCGCTTGCGACACAACTTCAGCACTGCGCCAACCTTCCACCGGCTGATGCGTCACGCATCTGCTTATCCTTGCGCCACGATGCGCCGCATTGTAAATGCGGCGCATCGGACGTGGCGCAAGGGTAAACTTGCGTGACGCATTTTCCCTGGCGCATCCCTGCTGATATGCAGGGATGCGCCAGGGAACGTAAATATGCCCCAGAGTATGTAGTTGTGGAACTCAAGCTGACCCCTAACCTCCATCTTGGCGTAAAAGAGCTAAGGACCCTCTGTAGACTCACGAACCTCCTCCCAGAAGGAGAAAGTAGTGATGAGGGGGACCATTCCCAACCTCCTCACCCAGACAGAGAAGATATGGTCCCTATATCCATCTTTTCAAGAGTAGTGCAAAGATTACCTAGCTCCCACACAGGTGGGTCGGGCACTCCAAGCAGTGCTGAGGACAGCCTCAATGAGGAGGACATCCTTTTAGCAAGGATGGCTCATAGTATAGCCCTGGAGGATAAACTCCTAGGTATAGAAAGAGAAAGAGCAGATATGGGCCTAGCACCCATAAATGGTGGCTGCAGCATAATTCCTAGGGACAGAGGGAACCTTTATGACCCTAAAATCCCCAAAGGGATTGTCCCCAAATATGAGGAAGGTGATGACATCACAAAGTGGTTCACAGCCTTTGAGAGGGCCTGTGCATGGAGACATTTGAAGAAGTCACACTGGGGAGCATTGCTTTGGGAACTGTTCACTGGGATATGCAGGGATAGACTTCTGACACTCACTGTGACAGATGCTGAGTCCTATGACCTCATGAAGGGTGCCCTGATTGAGGGGTTTGGACACACAACTGAAGAGTATAGGATCAAGTTCAGGGGGGCTCACAAGACCTCAGTCCTGCGTTGACTTTGTAGACTACTCAATAAAAATACCAGATTGCTGGTTAACTGGAAGTAATGTGCATGACTATGATAGGCTTTATAATTTGATAATGAAAGAACATCTATTAAGTAATTGTGTGCAGGAAAAGATGCATCAATACTTAGCAGACCTAAGGCCAGTCTTTCCCCAAGAGTTGGGGAAGAAGGCTCATCATCGGATAAGAACCAAAGTGTCCAAAACTAGATATGGTGGGGGTGACCAAAAGATTTAGGTCAAAAAGACCCCCCAGAAAAGACCGTAGGGCACTCTGAAAAAGATTAAAGTAAGAAGTCCCCTGTAGGCCCCAAAAACCTGTCCAGGAGGGGGCCAGAGACACTGCACAAACTGAAAATGGATACCAGGGTAAGAACTAGGGTCCAGGAAGACTTGGTGCCTTAAATGTAACAGGACAGGGCACCTAGCCAAGAACCCTTGCTGTCATAAAAACCAAACCCCTAGTGTAACTTCAGGGGTTGCCAGTGTAACCTTTGAGGATGGTTCCTCTGATGAGGAAGTCCTCCTAGACTTCAACTGGAAAGGGGGCCCAACAGGTGAATTGGAGATTCCAGAGGGGAGTAGACACTTCCACCACCTACTGGTGAACGGAACCCCAGCCATTGAGAGATATCTGTGCCAGTCACACTATGGTACATGACAGGTTGGTACTCTCAAACCAGTATGTCCCAGGGGAGACAAAAAGAGTAAGAGGTATCCCAGGGGAGGTCACTGTTAGGCCTGTGGCTGTAGTGCCCCTAGAAATAGCTGGGTCCCTGAGTTAGAGAAGGGTGGTAGTCAGTAGAGACCTCCCCCTTGACTGTCTCCTTCGGAATGACCACCCAGATGTTGGTCTGAGTCAAAGTGAGATACTGGTCTAGTGCCAGTCCTCACCCAAGGAATTTGGGGGGCTGAATCCGCAACTAGTGTAGGTAGGCCCCAAAAGAAAAAGAAGAGAAAGTGTAGGAAAGGTAGGCAGCTGTTAGCCACAGTTCCAGTGAGCGGAGGAGATTCTACACCAGTAGGGGAGACTTTTAAAGTTGGCACTGGTGAGGTCCTACCTGACCCACAAAAAGACCTGACTAGTCAGGCACCTGTCCAGCCTGAGTTGGTGGCTCTTCAGCTGACAGAAAAGAGAGTGGAACTAGGGTGCTCACTACCAGAAGTGGTGACCCCCCCACTCTAAAACAGCAGGCAGTCAACTTGAACCAAAAGAAGCTTGTACATTTTCCCCTTCACCAGTCAGTGAAGAGCTAACGGTGTGGTTCTGGGCACTGACAGCTGACAATGACCTCTGCTGGGCTTTAGCCTTTATGGCTACACTATTCCTGGCATGGTGGCCTGACCCCATGCCAAATAGCAAGTTAGGCCCTCTGACCCTGTTGATCATGGTGGGGTTGCTCAGGTTGTGGATGACCTCTTTGGGTAAGCTGGGTTTTATCCTGGCTAAGTTAGAATTTGCAGAGGTGGACACCTCTGACCCCAAACTAAAAAGAGTGAGTAAAGATACTAATGTGTTAGAAAAGGGGCATTGTGAGTTAGGTCCTGAAACTGTTTAGGTAGCCCAGCTCCCCACAAGGACTGACCTGGACAGAAGGATGTAAGGCAGAGTAGGCCCTGCAACATTCAGACCACTTCATCTACTATTCCTCGCCTGATAGATTAGGAAGACTCTCCCAGGTTTGGTGGAGTCTCCTGGCCTGTGGGCTGGGGGGGGCTTGTGTAGGGAGGGGTCTAGTGTAGGAAAGGGTGTTTCTGTTGCAGGCCCCTCCACACTTTTTGCTCCATTATCTGCTGATCGTTACAGTGACAATACCTTGCAAGAGACTATTTACACATTCTCTCCAATTTGGCAGTCATTACCATTCCCATTATTTCCAACTCCAGGCTGAAGACTTTAGCGTTCAAAAGGATTGAAGAGGAAAGTTGATTCATTAGAAGCGATGCCAGAATGAGGTCGGATGTGTGGCATTTGAAAAACAAATGATTAACTTGAAGGATAGTGCCCAACAGAGGTAATTTCAGCTGCTAAATCTGACCTCCACACATGCCACTCAACTGGAGAAGACAGTTATCCAGGCGAATTTAACAAAACAACTAACTCTCTGCTAGTCCCAATGCTCTACAAAGTTTTTAAGGAAGCCCAAACATCTGACTCCCCGAATGTCCTAGCCAATAAAAACTCTTCTCCCTACTACCTAAAGCTGGTAATGATCCTCTCAAATGCCCCAACTATAGATTGATATCTCTCATTAACGTTGACATTAAATTCCTGCAAAGAGCTTAGCTACTAGACTTGGTAAGGTGCTACCAGTGGTAATCCACAGATCACATGTTGGTTTCATACCTGGTAGGTCTTCCAGGAACCACTTTGCATGCTATCACATCTTCCTCTGGATAGAGGTTCTGGCCTGCTTGACGGATGCGAAGCGGGCTTTCGGTAGGGTCGAGTGGGTATACCTTTTCCACACCTTCGAGAGGGCCGCTGTCAGCCATCATTTTATCTCTAAAGCGCACTAGTTGTTTAAAGCACTGATGGCAACTATAAGCAGCGACGAGCGTTGATCTGAACTATGACGATCCGATGGGACAGCAGGCAGGGCTACCCATTGTCCCCTCTCATTTTTGCATTAGCCCTGGACCCACTGTCTTCAATCAATGACGATATCAGGTCTGCCCTCACCCACTGGTACTATCAAATCATTCCTGTACGCCGGTGACATTCTCTTAACCATTGTGAACCAATTAGCCTCGCTGCCCAGAAGGTTGCCCCTTATCCTGCAATGTTCCCAGTTCTCTGGATACAAAAATAACTGGATAGAATGCGACGCTCTATCCCCAACAAAGATCATAACTAAGGCAAGTCTCCCTGGTGATCTAGCGAGATGGATTGCCAGGGCCCTGACCTACCTGGAACTGCCTCAATCAATCACCCAACAGCATGTGTAAAGCGCAACACTGTACCCTTAGGAGTAGCTGGGCGCTGTGTCTTCGTCAAGGAGCCAGGCCTTGAGTCTCTTTCTGAAGTCTGCCAGCGAGGGGGCTTTGTTATATTATTCCCTAGATGTGCCTAGAAGCCTTCAATGCATATAGTTTTTATTCTTTGGCTATATTGGTACATCATTTAACTAGATGGGATTGGCAGTACCCTTGACTTCCCCTCCCTTTTTTCCACCTTCTCCTTTCCTAGTAATATCATCGTTGTTGCAAAAAAGAAAAGAAAAACTGTGATTTTTGAACAGTGGAGATCCTGACTCATACGCGATAATGAAGAAAAAGGCGCTAAATAATTGCCGAGGATCACACAATTTGGTGACGGGGGAAACTGTGTTTGACTCACGTTTCCTTGTTCGACGTTGTTCGTTTCCTCCTCTTGAAGGGCATCTCTTCTCTTTCCTGTTTTACATGAAAGGTTCGTTTTTTGTCTTTAATTTGTGGTGCATGAGGTTTGAGAATAGCTGGAAGAACAGGCCACAGCTGATTTGGATTGGAGATCCCAAGAGGACCAAGTGGTTCCTCCATCTCTACCGCATAATGCACATCGCAAGCAGACTTGGGGGCATATCAGCAAGGGCTGGCGATAATTATCGCTCAGCGCTCTTAGCGTGAGGATAATTATCGCCGGCCAACTCTGAATTTTATCGCGGAGATAGCGTGCTATTAGCAACGCTTATCTCCAAAGCGATAAAATTCAGAGCGCAAGCTGCCAACTGTGCGATTATCGCTGAAAATCCAGCGATAATCGCACAACTTTTGGCGATAGCTTGCTGATAGGGTTACACATACTTAGCCATGATATCCACCTTCCATAGGATATCATGGCTAAGTCAGTTTCAAAGCAGGCGTAAGGAAAGTAGCGATAACAGAGGTTATCTTGTCGCTATGCTTCTTTGCGTGAGGCTTGATAATAGGAGAAATGTCGCTTAGCGACATTTCTCCCGTTATTCTGGGGAGGAACGCCCACTTTGCATCTCATTAGAGATGCAAAGCTGGGTGATAAGAGAAAGGGCGAAGAAGCATGGATTCACGCGTTAGCGTGTCCTTACTAATAGGGCGTTAAAATTATCGCCGCTTTTCGTCCGAAAACGGACGCTAAAGCGGCGATAATTTTATCGCGGGGCCTTGTAGATATGCCCCTTGGTTTCTGTGGAGCAATCACATAGATTGCACCGGTGCACTTCTGTTCCGGCATTCTCCTATCACTTGGACTGCACTACTGGTGTTGACATTTTTCACCAAGTTATTCACCATATCATATGTATAAACCAAATTTTGTACTCATTATTCAGTCCAAATCTCAGTGAACAAACGCACCAGCACAATCCAAGATCCCAGAGCTCTTTGCGTTAATTTGCATAGTTCGTGATACGATCCCAAAGAATTGGTACGAAATTCCCCGGGCGCACATGCAGCCTGGTTACACCGACCCCTTTGCACTTTCATTACAGGTTTATTGATATTACCAAATGTACTGGTACCCAGAAGATGCAAGGCAGAGCTTCCCATAGTGAGAGTCAAACCTGTGAGCTGCAGATATGTTTACCTTAGCAGCAGGCACTCCAACCATTCGGCTATTTTTCCATATGTATTGGTAAAGCGACCGTTCACCCCTTGGGACATCTTGGCATTGAATAACAGACTTTTATTGATTTCCTATTAATGTTACTCAGTTCATTAACCTTGGAAGGATGAAAGGCTGAGCAGACCTCCCAGGACCACGAGGTCATTGATATCTGAAGCAGACGCATTAATTAATTGAGTAACCGGACCGACTTTACCAGCTTTTTGGATGCCATGCCTCTCAGCGCGGGGGCTGTTGATTCACGACCAACCCCAGTTTTGACTTTTGCCCATGGTGGTCTCACTAGCGAGGGGTGCCCTGTCTGTCCCTCTCATAATTCAGACAAAGAGGCCCAAAGGGTGTGTGCCTTGGGCATGTGAACTTGCAACGAAGGTGGCACAACAGCAGAGGACTGTCCAGGCCTTTCTCTGGCTCGGGAACTTTCCTTTCTTCCTTAACTCGGTGACACGGGGGCCAGGGCCCCGTAGAAGGTGGGAGTGCCCAGCAGAGGCGACCCTCCCTCGTTGCCATTTCATCTCCTTGTCCCTAAGGGCTGGTTGCACAAGATGCACAGATAGTATCTGCGGATGTTTGAGCAATGCCCTGGCCTCGGGCACTGGCATTAACCATGGCGACAGGGCGACAGGGCGCTGACTCAGCCTCCTGCCTCTGCCGAAGGAAGAAAATGTCGGAACATCTATTAGTGATGAAGGTCGCACACCTGTGCTGCATGTTTAAAGGGCAGAAGGAATGAAACAGCTCGGGCACTGAGAGCTGGTTCAAAGTGCCCAGCTTCAAATGAAAATGGAAGCCTTGGCAGTCTGCAGAGCAGTGCTGCAGCCCTACACGTGAAACATGGTTATTTTATACACGAGTTTTGTTCTAAAGTCATATTTTATTTGCTAAACTCGATAGCATTTATTTTGTTACATATTAGGATGTTCTCACAACAATAGGGCATGGTGATGGAGGGGAATAGTTGAATTAATCTTAGTCACTGTTAATTACTCTAGCTGCCATTCCAATCCATTGTTTTTTATCTTGTTTGAGTCATTATAGACTGGAGTCACGAAGCGATACTTAGTAATGCACAGCACAGTTATAGGAATGCAATAAGTGGGGGAAATCCTGTTTACAATCTTGAGACACTACACCTTTCTGTTTCCAACCCCACTAATGGAGTTGGGAGAGTCTGTAATCACTTGCATCCAATCTTGGATACTGCACTTATTAGGCACAGGCTCTGTTCACTCACTCACCCCCAAAGCATATGCACCCAACAGTTCAGTTCCCTTTTCTCTTCATGGATTTATTCTTAAACTTCGGTCTGCTGTTCAGTCCTTGTTCTCACATAGTTTTCAACCCCACGGTTACCTGCATTTGCCAAGTCTTTTTGCTCTGATGCAATTGTGTTTCTCTATGAGAGTCTTACGCTCAGCAGACTTGAATCTGTCCTCTATCACCACCACAACGCTGCCTTGTAAATAAGGCCCCTTTCACGCTATGCTTAGCGTGAAAGGGGTGGGCAGTGGGTGTTGCAGTGGGCGTTCCACCACAACACCCATTGATTTTGACGCTGTCCCCCTATTTACGAGGGCAGCGTACATAGGAGGCAGCGCCAAAATTAAGACCAGGGAAAACCTTAAGTTTTAAGTTGGCAAAACTAGGAGAAATGCTTCATTTCTCCTCGTTTTTGCTTTTTCCATGTGTGCTGCCTTGTGCAGCACACATGGAAAAAGTAAAACACCTTGGATTGTGTATGTGTTGGAAGGTGTCTCGTCCTGCACACAAACAATCCTTTAAAAAAATGACATTTTGTAACTTCCATTTGTGCTGCATTAAGCACCACACATAGAAGTGACAAAATGGCATTTCAGGATTGTTTATGTGCAGGAAGGGACACATTCCTACACATAAACAATCCTCACCTGCACGCGGACACTCTTGCACTATGGTGTAGTTAAGTGTAGCGCCAGCGCAGGGGGAAACGTAAGGCTGCACCATATCCTTGCAAATATAGTGCAGCCTTGCATTTCTGAAGTGGCGGAGTGAGGCGTTAAGCCATGACGGCTAACGCCTCACTCCGCCATTTCACTTGTACATATGCTCCACAGTTTTCAAGCCCCACGGTTACCTGCATTTGCCAAGTCTTGCTGCTCTGATGCAATTTTATTTCTCTATGAGAACCAGACTTGAATCTGGCCTCCATACCCTGTCACAGAAGAGCCAGAGTGGGTGGACATTCTTTTTGTGTCCTTGCTCCAACCCTATGGAACTCTTTGCCGTCTTCGCTAATAAGTGTCAAAACCACTTACGTTTTCAGAAGCAACTAAAGACCTGGTTCTCCTCCTTAGCCTCACCTACCTTCCTCTTCTGCTGTCCTCTTACTTGTGACCGGCACCATGAAGCCCCCTTCTGGGGCAGCTGTGCGCTTTAGAAATCTTTTTAACATAACATTTGCAGGTTACAATCTGGGCAGGTGTGTGCCATGGTCCTGCGTGCCATGGTCCTGCTCTTGCAGCTTCTGAGCCTTTAGGGCTGAGGTGGTGACCTCACTTGGAACTTGCAGACTTCAGGGATTTCACTGCAACATCTCCCAGAAGCAGCTCTAGTCTTCAGCAGTCGCAGTCTCCCTAGTCCAGGTTGTGATGGGATGAGCTTGACTACATCAGCTGTGGCCTGACCTGGCCATATGCAAATGGAATTATGGCCTCTGGCTAATCACAACTATTCTGGATGACTTCTGGCAGTTGGCCAATCGGTGTGCACTTCTCTGCAAAGACAGAGCACACTGACTCCAACGTCAGCAGTGGGAGCACTAGTCTTTTAGTCTCGACAGACAGTAGGACACACTTGATATTTGATTTTTGTAGAAGGCTTGATGCGGTTCTTGACCAAAACTATTTAGGGAGAAAGGGGGACCCCTCCACTCATGGGTCACTCCTGCATTTGCTCCCTGGTAGTCGCTCTCTCTGGCTATTCCTATGCTCGGAACATGCTAGGTTTCTCCTCCTGGATAGTTTCTTCTCCTACAGTGCCAGGAACACTCCTTCTGTTAATTAGCAAACAGGCAGAGTTCTACGTCCTAGGCAGACACTCAATTTCTCTAGCAGTAAGTGCACCTTTCTGGTGCTGTCCTCTCATCTCTGAGAGACTTGCTGTCATGCAGATACCAGCGCTGCTCATACAGAAAGTTCTTTGAGTACTCTGCAGAGCATTCCTTTCCAAGTTTCTCCTTGGTCATGAAAAACTTGGAACAGGAACAAAATAGGGTGGATTGGATCACACTTTTATGCACATTTTCTAGACAGGGAGTGTGGCTCCACTGTCTGAGGTTTCATAATTGGTTTGGTTAGGTTCTACTTTAAATGTGTTCCTCAGACACAGCCCTTGTGCAAGGATGTGGTTTTCACAGCAGGTGGTAATGATGCTCACTCCATGCAGGAGTATCCAAAACAATGGCACAAGGAAGCATGAGATCTCTACACCTGGCGGTCACTAAGGGGAGGGCTGTCTCCATCCTCCTTCATTTCAGGTTCTCAGTCACCACTCTCCAGTCCAAGAAATGTAGTCAAAGCCATTCTACTGTCTGGGGAAGCTGTACACACCATCCATAATGTGCCATAGTAAGCCAAGGGTCATCCAAAATGAACCCCAATGGTCCCAGTACTCAGAAGATCACTATAAGCAGAATTCTGCTATCATACATGTGCCACACACTCACTGCACACGCACAAAAACACAGCCACACACACACACACACACACACACACTCCCACTCTCTCACTCATAGACCTGCACATTGAACAAGGATACAGACCATACAAGCCAAGAAACGCTCAGAAGGTTTTACATTCTTCCATGATTGCATGATTGATTTCAAAGATCTGCACTTTTAGAAATTATGCCCACCAAGAAAAATGAAAACACTAAGGGGCATATTCTCAAGGAGCTATCGCCGAGTTATCGGCACTTTATCGCAGCCAAAGTCGTGCTAAATTTACCGCCCCATTCACAAGCTGGTGCTAACAGCCCATAAGACCAGTTTTCCTGCGAAAGCACTCGCAAAAAACATCGTCACAGATGACCCCGGCAACTAACGCTAATGAGATGCAGAGTAGGCGTTCCCGAGCAAAAACCCACGACAACACCACACCTCAACATTCTCAACGACCAGCCACATCGGCGATAAGACCACAAAACAGGCGATAAGGCACCTTAGCAGCAGGAAAATAACACCTGCTCTGACCTGGTGTAAAGTCGGACGACAAGCTGCACCATCAAAGGGAGCCCAGCCCAGAGCCACACAGGAAGAACAACAGATGCCATGGAGCCACTCACCATGCATCCCGGAGCCCCGAGGGGGCAACAACACCCACCGCCACCACCCCCAGGAATGCCACCCCCCAATGGACCCACCCCGCCCCCCCCCGGACCACCACAGAGGCAGCGCAGACAAAGACAGCGGACATACAGGAAATGCACCAGCCCTACAGACCTAACACCAGACAATGCCAATGCCCACTACAGGCCCAAAAGGACAACCATCCTCCACATCCTGAACATCATTGCCCACATGCTGACGGTACCAACACAGCGGACAACCAACATCCCTCCGCAGACAAAGCTGCTAGCTGTGCTGCACCTGTTGGCCTCTGGTATCCTCCCAAACAACAACCGCCCGAGTCGGAGGAGTCTCACAGCCAGCCCCATCCAAGTTCCTCACACCTGGCCAGGATGCCCTCACCAGCTAGGGACCCCAGCACCCATACGTCCCCCACAATGCGCAGGAACAGCTGGAGACCAAGCAAGGACTATACGCCATAGCTGGATCCCCGCACGTGTCTGGGTCAATCGCCTGCACACTTGTCCCACTTGTGCCCCCTGCCAACACCGCACACAATACCCCAACAGAAAGCACACGCATCCCATCAACGTGCAGGCAATAGTGGACCACAGGGGACTCCTCACCAATGTCATAGCCAACTACCCAGGCAGTGTGCATGATCCCTTCATCTTCCAACAGTCCAACATCAACCAGCGCTTCCAGGATGGCACCTATGGAAATGCACTGCACGTTGGCAAGTACCAAATGAACACACCACACACCTCAACTCCACAATCATGCAACTCACAACTCAGGCACAGCCCACGTCACAAAATCACATACAACATGCCAAACAACATGCTCCCCCACCAGACACGACAGCACAACTTACTGTGGCAACCTTGGTTAGCCATGTACATGAGCCATCAACGGCATGGCACCTCAGCCACACAATACCGGAATGTGGGGAGAGGTGGGAACCAGGCATGTGCAAAGGAGGCAAGTGACCCATGAATGAGAATGTACACAATGCCAAGTGTTGCGGAGATGTGCTGGACAGACTGCAGTATGCAGACCACAGACATAGCTATGTCTACATGCACTGCTGGTGTTTGGAGTGCAGTGGACGCAACCATGTTACCCCAGCCAGTGGGGAAGATCGCGGAAATGTAGCTTGTGACGTCCCCCCCTGTAAGTGTGGGCGGAGTGGGCTGGCCCGGAGGACGCCAGGCCAGCGTAGGGGTGTGAATAAAAAGCACGTAGCCCTGGGCGTGGTTCTCTTCCGGAATGCCCAACGTGCCTGCCAGGGCGGCGCCTCCCACCCCGCCACGAGGCAGATGCCGTCGCCGTGAGCGGTGTGGCCTGCGATCCTGTGCGCCTGCTGCACCCCGGGCCGCTGGTCCCCGAACCCATCATGCCCACCCCTGCGCACCTGCCGACACCTGCGTGTGTCGAAGAGGGCCCACCACATGCCGGCGCAAGCTCCAAGCCCGAAGCCCGCGACCTTGGCAGCCTCCTCAGACCATCACGGCCTCCGCGACACAGGCCTGTATTACTCCTTTCTCGTTGACGTACTCCACCGCTGCCTCCGGCCTACACTACGGTCAAGTAGGTCACACATTGGGAACTGAGTCTTGATTATGCAATGGCAGAGTACACACCTTATGGCTGAGTTTATATCACTGTACTCCCTTCGATGTGGTGCCACCAACTCTGTGCATAGCATTCGAACTACACCTGTCTGTGGTCCCTTGCTGACTACTGGCTTCGCCCCACACTGTGGTCGAGTGGGTCACACATCTAGAACTGAGTCTTGATTACACAATGGCCGAGTACACACTTCATGGCTGAGATTAACTCACTATACTCCCTTCGATGTGGTGACACAAAGTATGTGCTGGGCATCCCAACCACACGTGTCTGTGGGCCCTTGATGTCTACGCCTTCGGACTACACTGTGGTCCTGCAGGCCCCACACAAATCCATGCCAATCCATACCAAGCAGGACACAGCATCGTCGCTGGCTAAACACCCGCTCAGCTCTGTCGCTACTGCCTCGGTCAACCACGAGTCGTCCCCACATGCCATTTCAACGCTGTGTGTCAGTGTTCCAGGAGGAGCTCGATGAACAGCGGTTGGCCCGCGCTGTCCGCTGCCTCTGGACTACACATCGGTCGAGTAGGGCACACATTGGGAACTCAGTCATGATTCATTTATGGCAGACCTGATATCATTGTACTGGCCTCGTCGCAGACTGCATCCCCTTCCAGCTCCGGGGCCACTAAGTCTGTTCCCCGACAACCATGGACACTTTCTTCTTGAGATTTGTTGGCGACCGAGTCCATGGACTGGGGGTTGTCTTCATCATCATGTCGGTGATACTGACTATGTGGCCAAAACGAGGCAGTAGCATTCCACTCCTCCATTTGCCACTTCCGGCCGGCTCCTGCCCTCTGCATCATGCCCTGGAGGACACCTTCCACTGTCCCCCGCAAACCTCTGCTACATTCACCTTCGACATCGACGAGGACCCGCCCACCTCGCGTGGCCCTAGCTCACTGCACCGCAAGTCACAGTCCCGTGGCGGTGTGCCTGTGCCGGCCGCAGTGCATCCAGGGCCACTAACTCTGTGCAGCTCAAATCATGGCCCCAGTCTGGTGGCATGTTGGATGGCCTCTGGGTCGATGGCCTGGGGGTCATCAACGCCATGTGTCTGTTGCCCTGCGCTGTCCGCTGCCTCCGCCCTCAACTGCGGTCCACCTGGGCTCAACATCAAGTCCTGACCTGCCTGGACGTCGCATCACCGCAGGATGCACGCGCCACCACCGCCAGGACCAACTCCAAATAACAGGTGCCAGAGTCGAAAGTGTCTTACTGCCAGACTATCAGAGTTGCTCACACCAGTCGTGGGTGCCATCATCAGCTTGATACCCTGCTCAGCTCCTCAGGTGCCACTAACTCAGTGCACCACAAATCAAGGACCATTCTGCTTGCATGTAGGGTGAACACTGTACTCTCTCCGGCAACCATCATGATGCTTCACAGTTCTTTCTGTTATGCTGATGTTTTATGTTTCTGCTTCAATTGTGATCACTGTTCAAGTTGTTGCCAGCACCAACGACTCCCTGCGGGCTGGCTTACACTCACCCCACACACATCCAGCACATGCGTCACTGTACATGTGACCATGCCAATAAAGGTGTCGAGCGCACGTGCTCGTGGCCAGTTCAACGAACTATCTGAGTGTGTCCGTGTGCTCATGATGTATGCATTAGGGCCCCGGCCCCACAACCTTACATTGTGCCGTGTGCAGAGGACGCAGCCATGTCACCGCAGGCAGAGGGTGGGACATTGCACATGTAGCTTTGTCGTCCCCCACCCAATACGTAGGAGGAGTGAACTTGGCCGGCGTACGCCAGTCCGGCGTGGGGGTGTGGGTGATTATCACGTGGCTCTGGGTGTGGTTCAGTACTGGAAATGTGCAAAGGCATGTGTCCCTGTCGCAGTGTGGGTCTCCGTTGGGGTGTGTAGGTGGTCCATGACGGGACTTTGACACCCACGTATGGGTTCTAGTTCGTCTCCCATGAGGTAGTACCCCACCCGCACATGTTCGGCCAGCCCCTTCTGGCAGTCTGACAGCTGGCCTTGTAATGGGATGTGTGCTTAGGTGGGCTGCTGTGAGCCAGCCGGGGTGGTGGGTGCGTCCAGCTGTGTTGTCCGTGCAGGGGGTGGTGTGTCCTCGGTGCAGCGGGGCTGCCCTGCTCCTGGAGCTCTATTGCCTGAGATGTCCATGGACTGTTGTAGGGCGTCGGTGTCGGAAGTGTGGCGGTCCTCTTCAGCATCACTGATGGGTTGTCTGGTCTGCTCTGCTGGAAGTGGTGTTTGTCCCTCTGCAATGTGAAGGGGAGATGCTTGTTGACATTGTGTTGGCATGTATGTTGACGCATTGTTCGGGTTTACATACAGACTGCATGACAATGTACATTGTGACTGTTTTGGATTGGCGGACTATTTGATGCGGGATAGTGGACAATTGGACTACATGACGTAGGTGATGTTGTACACGTACATTTTCATCTCACAGTTTCCAGCTATGTCAGATGTGATTGGCCATTTTCTACGCACAGGCGGAGCCAGTTGTGTCCTCTGTTCTGCAGTGTAAGTGTTGCACTGTGTCCCACATTGCCATCCATGTGGATGTGCTGTGATTGCTATGTGTGTGTGCTGCATTGTGTGAGAGTCGCACCTGCTGCTGTGAATTTGCTGCCCCTTATCCCTTGGAGGCGGTGTGCCTTTGGCTTTTGTGCTTTTGAGGTGCTGTGAAGTTGGCGACTGGGGTCATTTGTGCTCCTGGACGGATTTTGTTCTCTTGTGCATTGTTTGTCTGCAGATGTATTGTTGACGTCAGTGGTTGTTTGTGCACGTGGATGTGTCAGGGTGTGACCTGCTCCTTCCGGATGTAGTCCACACTCAGCCACCTCAGTCTCGTGGCATGCACAGTGTCATGGTGATTGTACTCCGGCTATGCTGCTCGTCATGTGGTGTCACTTGCATTGTCAGTGTGGCTCTCGCATACGCATCGTTGCTGTGTTTCGCACTGGTGCATGTGTGTGTAGTGGAATTGGTGTTGTGTGGGGTGGGACCCCTTCGGGCACATGGTGGACGGGGGCCTACTTGGTGTTTGTATGTGTGCTGCAGTGTGCCATGGGGATCAGGGACATGACCCAGGGTCGTTGTGGGTGTGCGGTGTGCTACACGTCGTTGTGCATGTATGCCATTGTGCCCGTCCCCCCAGTCCCTGTTAGTTACTCACCCTGTTGATGTTTTGTCTAGTCATGTCTAGCAGTGTCCGGACTCCTGACTCCTTGCACCGTCTCCACACTCATGACTGTGTCGGCCATTTGCTCCAGCTCCAGCTCCTCCGCAGGACTCCCACCTCCATTTGCCGTTGCTGCCTTCCGGGTGGCAGCGGGTTTCCGCTTGGTTTGGCTTTTGACTTCGTGCCAGCGCATCTTGGCCTCCTCGGCAGTCCGACTGCATTCAAGATGGAATGCCATTTTTCCGTCTGTGTTGCCAATGATACGGTGGTGGAGACGGACAGTTGTTGTTAGTGCTCTGTCACCTCCGTGACGACGATCCGGTTGTCATGCGGACTGTACCCCGTCTTCCTCTTCTCCTTGGCCTTCCCCGACCCCGAGGTTCCTTGCTGGTGGTCTGTGGGGCTTGTGGGGTTCGCGTTGACCTGGGCACTCGTTCCGGGTGCGTCCATGTTGCTACGCATTTTATTTTGTTTATGGTGTGTTTTTCTTGTTCGGCTTTTATGGTGCATTTTCCCGCCAGGCGCGTGGGAATTGCAGGCCTGTCGCTGGTTATCGCTGTTTTTTTTTTCGAGGTTGGCCTCATCGCAACTTTATTTGCGTTGGTGTTTCGCATTTTTTGGTCGTCGCTTTGTTTTTTACGCGGTCATTTGGTGCGTTATCGTGGGACTATCACATGGTGCCGCCAAGTTGAGAATGCTACGTTAACACAGCGTTGTTTTCCCGCGATGGACTGCGATGTGAGAAGTTGCGTTAAGCTAAACTTGCGGTGGTTATCACACGTTCTTGAGAATATGCCCCTTAGTGTACTTGAAAAATTTGATGCACCTCCACATACGTGAGTTTCACCAAATACGTTACAACTACTGTTACCTTAAAGAGCATACAGGCATTGTTGGGCAGTGTTGAAATATCATATTTTACAATTGCTGTGAATTACAAAACATTGATATCAAGAGGAAAGCACATAAAAACATGAAATTCACTTATTGTAGCTCTTTTTATGTCTTTCCAAAATGTTCAGCATGTAAGGGTCAAGGATGGCGTATCTTTGGATGGACATCACATCAAGCTTCTACATTGTAACCTTTGGAACAAGAAGACCTAGGGTCAAATCTGGACAAATATTGTGATCTTGGACAAATTACTTTCTGCATTTCTCCTCAGTTCACCTATCTGCCACAAGATTGTGCGCTGAGAAGCAATTAGTTTGAAATATACGTTATCCAAGAAAAATTTATTAATTCACATTGAGGCAATATCAGCTTCCTACAACAATCTCCGGTGGTCAGATTCCAGAAGATGGTAGTTCAAACTTTATTAAAAAAATAACTTGCTGTTAAATATATTGTGCCACTCCACAATCTGTACTTCTAAGCACCAAATAACAGGTGTTCCAGTTACTCAATGCAATGATGCTTTGTTTACCAACCTCGAAAGGATGGAAGAATGAGTTGACCTTGCTGGGATTTGAGCTCGAGAGCAGCAGATCCCTCCATGTTTATGAAGCTTTTACTACAAATGTAATAAAATTGCATTTTTCTTTTAAGAATTGCAAAATCAGTTTGTCAAACTGTTTTTAACTTCTATTATGACCACCATTTTTCCACAAATTGCCTGGGACGGGGAATCCTGGGAAACTGGGGAGAGGATGTGGTCTCACAGCTAGACTGCCGACTTTGGAGATGGGAAACCAAGGTTCGAGCCTCGGGGTCGACTCCACATCCTGTGATTCTGGGCAAATCACTTAATCTTCCTGTGCCTACCGAAAAAATGAATGTGTCCTTGTGTAACGTAACTGGTGCTCATGTAAAGCGCTCCAATGCCTTTGGGTCGAGTTCGCGCTATATAAATCTGAGGGAAAAAGAAAAAAAAAATCTTCATGGCCACACTTGTTTGGCAGACAGTGAAAGTCATGGAATGTTTCATGAATGCCCTTCCAAAACCTATGGCTTTTTATGAGATTTATGTGAAAATTGTGGTGTGAATTGCCCCGTTTGGCACCATGTTATCAAAACGAACATGGGACACCTGGATCCTTTGCTTAGTACACTTCGGAGCTGGAATTTGTAGTCCCACTTTCAGAGACCAACTTTTATGTTCTCTTATGTGATTTCTTATGGCACTTATTGGTATGAATGAAGGAATGAAGGTGTTTTGTAGAGCACTCAGCTTCTCCAAAGAGTGGCCCGTGCTAAAGAATATGAAGTTCAATCATCCTCTGCCACAGCTTTAGCACAGTGAGAAAAGCCATGTCTTGAGCTATTTCTGGAATAATAATTTGGACCCAGGGGGCAGAAGTTCCAAATGTAGCTGATTCCAAGCCTCAGCTGCCAAAAAAAGAGTTAGAGCGGTACCCTTGCTTGACTGCCTCGCCCATGCAACTACTGCCAGGGTGGCCGTGGCTGATTTAAGTGTTCTGACAAGGCGATGCAACTCAAATCTTGCAGAGAGACAGCACATGCCAGAAGAAAATAGGCCTGATGAAACAAAACCAAGGACTTAAAAAGAATCATCTCCTTAATTGGGAGCCAGTGGAGAGATCTTGGAAAACCAAAAACTAAAACCTGCCAAGGACGTTTTCAGAATTAGGTGAGCTGCAGTATTCTGGACCACCTGCAATCTGCTGATGAAACCTTCCGGAAGCCCAAGATAAAGAGCATTGGCCTGGTCCAACCTAGACTGCATGAACCACTGCTTTCTGAGAATACAGTGGAAGAAGAAAAATAAACTTCTTAAGAGCCCGGAGCAACACATTTGTTTGAAATTGGTATTACATTGTGACGGTGTTGTGCAATTAACAGTAGAAAAGACAAAAAGTGGGGGATATACCAAGCCTTCAGTCAGTGTCCACAAATTAACTCACATCTTAAGAAAATGAAGAATCATTCAGGTGTTGCAGCAGTGACTCTAGAGAATAAATGAGATAGTGTAATAAATTTTGTGCAACCCGAGCGAATTTTGTTTTACTACCCAGTTTATTTCTTAGCAAGGGATAGGTTTTTTGGTTAAACGTGAGGGGATCCTTGGGGGTTAGGGGGGTGGGCAGAGGACAATAGCAACCACTTGATATTTTTGTCTCGATACCCAGATTAACCTATCTCCTTCCTGCCACTTGGAATTGATTTACAGTGTCCATGCAGTCTAGAGGGATTGTTTTTATTGTAAGCGCCGCATGGTGAAGTCAAGAACTTCTCAGCACTGTTTAGGACACACATTTCATATGTATACATAATGGGCTGCATGACTCCAAAGTGCCACCAGTACAGCATGTAGTCTAGTATGGGGTCCTGACTATAGCCAGTCCCTAGAGGGAGGCATAGTTAGACAGCAGACCAAATGCATGGCAAGGCCACAGAACCACAAAAACTCTCATCTTGCAGTCTGGCACACACCTTTGTAGACAGGCGTGTAGGGTTGGGAGACGTAAGATATCTCTCCCATTTGTGTGCCATCAGCAGGGGGAATTGGATGACCCTACCATAAAACGTCAGGGCTATAGTTTGGCCAGACGCGCTGACTGAAGATGTTATTAAAAATTCCACAGGCCCAAGGTGGGGCAAGTTAAAACAGCACCCTGGAGTGATTGGGTTTTGTTTGCGCACCTACGGTCCAGGTTGCATTCTACACTGGCGGCAAGGAGGCCTGGCCATGCGCCTCTGTACTCGACGCTACTAGCCCCATAGTGATGGCCCCCGGGGCTGCGAATCTGGAGTTCATTGATCATTCCAGCCAGCTGACAGCCTGACGCCCAGTCGCCAGTGTGCTTCCTCATCTCGAGCAAGTGCTGGTGCCTATACTCGCTCTCACATGGCCTGGCCTCTGCTCGCCCATGCGGCCTCATCGCACCACGACTAAACAATTCCCCAGTCATACCATATGCCAAAAAGGGGGCAGGCAATGGCTGTAACATCTCGCAGGCCTCTCCTACAACAGTGGAGACCTGTCAAAGCACACCTCCCGCTGGCTTCCACATTCAGATCAATGGCAACGCCTAACGTGCAGTTAGGCCTGAAGGGGGGCATTTGCTAGCTCCTGTCCAGGCATGCATAGCAATCTCAGCCTCATCCGCCTGCAAGGGCACCTGTACTACCACACCCAGGCCACATTTACCACATGACCATCTAGGCGTGCCAGCATTGCAGCACAGGTGGTACCACCAAGCCAAGACGCCATCCTGCATGGGCACCAGTGCCTAGGCACCACGGGGTTGCACTCTCAACCCTGCCACCGCTATCTGCGGGTGCATCAGCTACACAGCTGGCACTGGAGCACTTTTCAGTCACTGGAACCCCGCCCACTCAAATGGCCTAATGGAAAGACTGGGACGACCAGCTGAAGAAATAATTTGCTGCCCTTGACATCTCTGATGAGATGAAACGAACTCTCCATTTACATTTGGCTGTAGCTGACATCCACAAGATCGCAAAGGGTATTGCTGAGGCAGGACCACCCCATACATATGGCACCCTCAAAAACTCCATCACAGCCTACTTCTAACCATTCGTAACCCTGACTATGAGTGACTCCTCCTCTGCCAGGCACGCCAACATACGGAGAAGTCCGTCGATATTTTCTTCACCAACATCAAAGAATTGGCCAGGACCTGCACCCTGCCTGAGGAAGATGACGAGATCTGGGCTCAATTCATACAGGGTTGTGCCTCGTCCAAGCTCCGAGAACAGATCCTTCAAACTCCCAACATGCCAATGAAGGACATATTTGCAGTGGGTTGATCGAAAGAGCTGTCCAAGGCCAGGGCATCACACATGGAAACGGCCTTACAACAGTCTGTGAAAACCGGGTCAGTTAATACAATCTATAAAGATGCCCCAAAAACCCAAGCACAGCCCCAGCAAGACACCAGTGACTGCACATTCATGCCGGTGGTGCAGAGGTCCATGACAAAGCCCAGCAGCTGGAAAGAGATGCATGGCATGTGGCAAACTAAATCATTTTGGAATATGTGCCACTCTAGCCAGAAGTCCGCGAAACCTTGCCAGAAGCAGGTGTGAGCAGACAACACGGCACCAGAAGTCTCAGAAGACAGTGATATGAATGATGATGACCAAGAAACAGTGCACGTAATTCATGCAGTCAGACCAGGCTCCGAGCACCCCCAGTGTCACATCCAGCTACCAGCTCTGCCTCCAGTGTGCCCCAGAAATGGCCCTCTTAGATACGGGGGCCTCCATCAAACTGATGGCCACAGAAAAATATGAATCACTGCCAACACCACCAGCTCTCCAGCCCACAAGAATGAGGGTCCACACATTAGGAAACGCAATATCTCTGCGAATATCAGGAGTGTTCCATTGTTAGTTAAGCACAAGAGCTAAGGTGTATATCTCACAATAAGGGACGGGTTTCCCACGCGACTGCCAAACTGTGCAGGATCTCGGTCTTTTCCAGTTTGCCTTCTCCATCCATGCACCTGAGATATACGTGTTGCTGCAAGAGTTCTCCCTGCTGTTTCAAGGCAATGGGTGCCTAAAGAACAAATCGATGTGCCTTCACGTAGACACATCAATCCAACCGTCGCCCTCCGCCACACAGTCACAGACCCACACCATGGGTCTCCCCCATCGTTGTTGCTAAAAAAAAAAGAAAAAAAACCCAAGCCTGTAAAAATGTGTGTCAAAATGAGGATACCCAAACTGGCAACCAAACTAGAGAGACATTTGACCCCCACTATAGATTATATCATGGAGGAACTAGCTGGTTCAAAATGGTTCTCTAAGATGGACCTGAGGGTGGGGTACCACCAGATACCCCTGCACCCCAACTCATGACACATAACTACTTTTTCAAAGCATGTGGGGTTATGGCAGTACAAGAGACTGAGTTTTGATATCTCCAGCTCCCCTGAAATATTTCAGAATATCATAAAAGAAATACTCTTGAGGCTCCCTGCTGTGCTAAACGTCAGATACATTATACTGCATGCCCTTACCATCGAGATCCTCTGGTTGCAAGATCATGGTCTCACCCTCCACAAGGAGAAGTGTGAATTCCTCCGGGAAAAGCAAACACAAGGAGATGATGGACGGAGTGCTGAAACTTTTCAGACACTCACCCCCAGTCACAGATCTGGGTTGAATCTATCATCGTTCTGGCTGATGAGGGGTGAAACCCCGAAACCGATCCTAGGATGTTTGTTTCCAGTCCAGGGAGGACCTGGCCTGGTAGTTCGGGCTGGACTGTTCCCATTGGGCGCAGGGTCAAGACTAATTTGTATATGGCTGGGTTCAAACTGGAATGGCATGGTGAGCAAAATAACGATGGATTTAGGCCCAGATCTCTGTACTGGGGTGAATTTATGACATTGTTCTGCATTCTGTCCATCAATTGTTCTTTTTGAAATTCCTCCAGGAAGACATTATTTTCATTGGCTACCACTTCATGAAAAACAGAGTTGCCACTGACCCAGAAAAAGTAAGCAACATACGAGAGACGTCAGCTCCCATGTCAGTGTCCTGAGTCCAAAGTTTTCTGGGGATGGTCACTTAATGTAGCCATTTCATACAGAACCTCGCCGACCTCACAACACTGCTCTGAGAGCTCACCAAGGGCTCAACCCCCTTGGTCTGGGGTAAATCTAAAGAGATGGCGTCCAGAAAATCAAATCAGCGCTGTCTGCTAAAAGCACACTTGCATACTTTGACTCCCAGAGAACATCAGAACTGGAGGTAGATGCCAGCGCCATTAGGATCTGTGATGTCACAATGCCAAGACGTAGGAGAATGGTCCCCAGTCTCAAAACACAACCCACGATACTGACTCCGACAGAACAAAGGTACATGCAGTTCGAGAAAGCAGCCATTGTAGTGCTGCCATTTCCATTTGTACCTGTACGTGCACCCTTTTATGGTCTACACTGACCATGAGCCACCGATTCCTCTCTTTAAAGGATCTGTATCTAAACCCCCACAGCGAATCGAGAAATGGATCCTGTTGCTCCAAGAGTATAACTTCAGTGTTGATTATAGATCGGGCATACGCTACCTGGTCAACATCTTCCCAAGACAACGGTGCAGAAGAGTACTGAGTACCAAGCAACCAGCCTCCCAGACCAACTAGCCCCAGTACTTACTGAGGAAGGCCCAAGTGTGCCATGGCAAAATGTCAGTGCCAACTTCGTCAGCCTCCCAAATGGCAAATATCGGGAAGTCGAACTGATACCGTCCAAGTCCGTGGGGGATGTTATTACAAAGATGCAAAAGATCATGGCGGCTTATGTACTAATAGGCGAAATCCGGACTGATAATGGCAGAATGGTTTGTGAGTACCCTAAAGAAAGTGATCCGCATAGCAGAGGCAGAAAAGAAGGCATAGAGAATGCGACATACATGTTTGTGCGAGAGTAACGAGCTACACCACACACTACCACCGGCATGTGGTGAGCAGTCACGGACACTATTCCCCATCATCGTCAGTAGATTAATAGGAACGAGCCACAGCAACAGTTATTCAGCCAGAGGCAATCCCATAATGACTATACCAGTAGAAGACGGGAAGCCTGGCACAGAACATTTGAGCCAGGGGACAAAGTCCTAATCAAATACTGAAACCCTGGAAGAAAATTCTGTCTGCCTTTCCAGCCCCAACTATGGACAGTAACTGAAGTAAACGGAGCCAGGGTGACAGCTCAACAAGGAAGAGAAAGTGTCTCAAGGAATATATCACACTTCAAATGTTTTCTAACAAAATAACATTCTGAGGAATGGGACGGCATAAGCCCAAATGAGGGGAGCGAGGAAGTGTATTCAGAAAAAGATGATAAAGATACTTTCCCAAGCCCACCACTCGAGAGGACCCCAGTCACTGTGGCATGAATAAGATTGAAGCAGAGACTGTCACACCTCTAGTGCAAAGGGGAGCGTCCCAGGGGTGGACTGTTCCCATGAGGCACAGGATCAAGACTGATTTGCATATAGCTGTGTCTGAACTGGGGTGGCGAAGTGAGCTAAAGAATGATGATGGATTCAACCCAGATCTGTGACTGGGGGTGAGTGTTTGAAAAGTTTCAGCACTCCGTCCATCATCTCCTTGTGTTTGCTTTGTTCGCCCTAAGTTGGCAGGGTATGCCCAGACGTGGGTCCCTTGCTCACTTTGCCACTGGATTCAAGCTAGCCTGGCTGAAGAGGGCTGTTAGACCGAAACCGGTCCCAGGATGCTTGTTTCCGGTCCAGGGAAGATACGGCTTGGCAGTTCGGGCTGGACTGTTCCCATGAGGCACAGGGTCAAGACTGATTTGCATATAGCTGTGTCTGAACTGGGGTGGCGAAGTGAGCTAAAGAATGATGATGGATTCAACCCAGATCTGTGACTGGGGGTGAGTGTTTGAAAAGTTTCAGCACTCCGTCCATCATCTCCTTGTGTTTGCTTTGTTCGCCCTAAGTTGGCAGCGTATGCCCAGACGTGTGTCCCTTGCTCACTTTGCTACTGGATTCAAGCTAGCCTGGCTGAAGAGGGCTGTTAGCCCGAAACTGGTCCCAGGATGCTTGGTTCCGGTCCAGGGAAGACATGGCTTGGCAGTTCGGGCTGGACTGTTCCCATGAGGCACAGGGTCAAGACTGATTTGCATATAGCTGTGTCTGAACTGGGGTGGCGAAGTGAGCTAAAGAATGATGATGGATTCAACCCAGATCTGTGACTGGGGGTGAGTGTGTCAAAAGTTTCAGCACTCCGTCCATCATCTCCTTGTGTTTGCTTTATTCGCCCTAAGTTGGCAGGGTATGCCCAGACGTGGGTCCCTTGCTCACTTTGCCACTAGATTCAAGCTAGCCTGGCTGAAGAGGGCTGTTAGCCCAAAACCGGTCCCAGGATGCTTGTTTCTGGTCCAGGGAAGACATGGCTTGGCAGTTCGGGCTGGACTGTTCCCATGAGGGACAGGGTCAAGACTGATTTGCATATAGCTGTGTCTGAACTGGGGTGGCGAAGTGAGCTAAAGAATGATGATGGATTCAACCCAGATCTGTGACTGGGGGTGAGTGTTTGAAAAGTTTCAGCACTCCGTCCATCATCTCCTTGTGTTTGCTTTGTTCGCCCTAAGTTGGCAGCGTATGCCCAGACGTGTGTCCCTTGCTCACTTTGCTACTGGATTCAAGCTAGCCTGGCTGAAGAGGGCTGTTAGCCCGAAACTGGTCCCAGGATGCTTGTTTCCGGTCCAGGGAAGACATGGCTTGGCAGTTCGGGCTGGACTGTTCCCATGAGGCACAGGGTCAAGAATGATTTGCATATAGCTGTGTCTGAACTGGGGTGGCGAAGTGAGCTAAAGAATGATGATGGATTCAACCCAGATCTGTGACTGGGGGTGAGTGTTTGAAAAGTTTCAGCACTCCGTCCATCATCTCCTTGTGTTTGCTTTGTTCGCCCTAAGTTGGCAGGCTATGCCCAGACGTGGGTCCCTTGCTCACTTTGCCACTGGATTCAAGCTAGCCTGGCTGAAGAGGGCTGTTAGCCCGAAACCGGTCCCAGAATGCTTGTTTCCGGTCAAGGGAAGACATTGCTTGGCAGTTCGGGCTGGACTGTTCCCATGAGGCACAGGGTCAAGACTGATTTGCATATAGCTGTGTCTGAACTGGGGTGGCGAAGTGAGCTAAAGAATGATGATGGATTCAACCCAGATCTGTGACTGGGGGTGAGTGTTTGAAAAGTTTCAGCACTCCGTCCATCATCTCCTTGTGTTTGCTTTGTTCGCCCTAAGTTGGCAGGGAATGCCCAGACGTGGGTCCCCTGCTCACTTTGCCACTGGATTCAAGCTAGCCTGCCGGAAGAGGGCTGTTAGCCCAAAACCGGTCCCAGGATGCTCGTTTCTGGTCCAGGGAAGACATGGCTTGGCAGTTCGGGCTGGACTGTTCCCATGAGGCACAGGGTCAAGACTGATTTGCATATAGCTGTGTCTGAACTGGGGTGGCGAAGTGAGCTAAAGAATGATGATGGATTCAACCCAGATCTGTGACTGGGGGTGAGTGTTTGAAAAGTTTCAGCACTCCGTCCATCATCTCCTTGTGTTTGCTTTGTTCGCCCTAAGTTGGCAGGGTATGCCCAGACGTGGGTCCCTTGCTCACTTTGCCACTGGATTCAAGCTAGCCTGGCTGAAGAGGGCTGTTAGCCCGAAACCAGTCCCAGGATGCTTGTTTCCGGTCCAGGGAAAACATGGCTTGGCAGTTCGGGCTGGACTGTTCCCATGAGGCACAGGGTCAAGACTGATTTGCATATAGCTGTGTCTGAACTGGGGTGGTGAAGTGAGCTAAAGAATGATGATGGATTCAACCCAGATCTGTGACTGGGGGTGAGTGTTTGAAAAGTTTCAGCACTCCGTCCATCATCTCCTTGTGCTTGCCAGGGTCCCAGGGATACCATTTGAGAATCAACCAATGCTGTCACAAAAGTACAAAGACTATGTACCGGAATGATGAGCAGGAGGTGTTTAGGTCCTTAGGAAAGAACAGCCGAGAACAGTCAGTTGGTAAACTGTGTGGTACCTGCCTGTGTTTTCCTATGTTTTTCATCTTCGATATCCCGTTACGTATGAACTATGATGTGATAGGTGACATATATATGTTTTCCCGTGTTGTTTGTCTTTTGTTTAGAAGGTGTTTTAATTTTGGTTAATGCAAAGGAGGAATATGGATTTGGGAGACGTGAAATGTCTCTCCCATTTGTGTGCCATCAGCCGGGGGATTGGATGAACCCACCCTAAGACGTCAGGGCTATGGTTTGGCCGAAGTGCTGACGGAAGAGGTTAATAAAAATGGCCGTGCCCAAGGCGAGGCAAATTAATACAGCACCCGGAAGTGATTGTGCTTTGTTTGCGCATATGCCGTCCAGGCCACATTCTACAAGGCAGGTTCAGTCAGCATTCCTGGGACCCAGAACAGCTGCTTGCACTGAGGTCCACCCAATTAAGAGTGAGAGCAGCAGCCAGGCAAGCCCAGATACAGAGACATGTTCAGGAACCTAGTATTTGTCACTGCCCTTGCACTGGTCTGCCCTGGTCTAAAAACCACTCTGACGGACTATCACAGAAGGGCACTACTAAATGATTATATCACAAAAAGTACTCCTTGGATGCGAGGATGATAACCGCGTCTTGAACGTAATAACCCTAGAAAGGTACAGGTGGGAAGTCCTAAGATGAATAGCACCACTAAGAAGTGGGGAAGGAAACAATTCCTTTTGTTTTAATTACCCTCACACACCCTAGTGGTGTCATGCTTCATCATCGGGTCACCCTGACGCCTAAAAGTCAGGGTGGGCTCGACCGTTTTTTCAGGGAGCTCTTAGAAATAATAAGACCAGGGGGACGTTAATTAAAAACACCAACAAATCCCAGTATCCCTTTAATATTGGATTTGTTAGGGTTATTAAAAAGTGTAAACAGGGGTCAGGATAGGAGTATTTATGGTCCTATGACCCTTCAGCCGACATGTTTCAGTCTTACTAGGGCCATGAAGGTCCCGGACTTTCTTCAGGGCAACAATACCACCTCCCTGGACAACGCAAGAGACAACTCCCTACGCTGCTGTTTATCTAAGGGCAGATAGCTGCTCCTTAGTATGACTTGAAGATAATTTATCTCAATGATCCTGTCATCGCTCCATCTGTAAAGACAAACAAAGACAAAACAGGGCCAAAAACATGTATTACTCCTGGAGTACATGTAATCGCTTCCCAATAGTGATGTGCTGACCAATACACCAGTGTAATTGGCACGGTGTCAACATATCCATCAACTCTTATAACCACAAAGGTGCGTGGTTATGACATACATATAATTTTATTTTAACCACACTCACGTAGGTGGCAAAATATGGTGTAGTGGCGATATCTTGTCGCATTCTACCGATATCCACATCCACGTGTTACGTGTTCTCAAAGTGTATACACCCGTGTCACTCTCACTCAACAGCCCAGGCTGCTATCAATCAAAGGGTTAAAAACTCTCATACACCACACTCCAAAATCACACTATTACCCTTACCCAGACATGGGCGAGGGAACTCATCTCCGGGCACCTCGCAGAGTAAGGGGTAGCCCTGTAGTCAGACACTGTTTATTGCAAGAAATGGCGCAAAAAAGGGGGGAGGATAAAAACAACAAAGCTTATGAGCGCAAGGTACTGCTAGACTCACCAGTTTGAACATAGACGCGCACATACCTGCAATACCAACGGGCATAAGGATTACTCACATCATCAAGAGTCCTACCCCGCTCTCACACCTACTTGGTGCGGGTCCCGTGGGCCTTTGTGTATAAACGCCAAATGTCAGGAGTTTAAATAACCCTAGTGGGCGCGCCAATACTCTTTCTGCGCACTAATTGGTATAGTCACGTGCGTGTGTATTCGGACAAGGCGCCGTCGCCCAACGTCACCACTTTCGAAGAGGATGCTGGGAGTAGTAGTTTTTCCTAACCAGTCTTTACACATGTGTTAAACTCTGTGGGGTAAAGCGCAAAACTAAACACGTCACTAATTTCGAAACGGATACTGGGAGTAATAGTTTATTGTCTTTACATATGTGTTATACTTGTGAGGAGTAGCACGCTAACCTTAACGCGCGTCATCCAAAAGATGCCGTCATGCTCCACACCAACAACACAACAGCCACAAACCATGCGATTGAAAACCCAAAGACTGCTCTCATCGAGTATACAGATGTCAAATCTATTAACACGATATTAGTCGCAGTTGTTAACACGATATTAATCACAGTGCCTGGCAGCTAATACACGGATTAAAAAGCGGATGAAAAACGGGCATCTATGAAGGGAATCCACTTCACAGATCTGCTCAAGGATAATGACTCTCGTTCACCATTATATGCTCTCTGGCAGTTCAATATCCAAAACACTGGGGAGCTCCATTAGGATGAGCAATATAGCTTATCTTATAGTTGAGAGCTGTTAGTATTACAAATACTTATACAGACCGTGTGGAGGGGATAACCATAATAGTGTTTGAAGAATGTTAAACCTGCACCCGCAGGAGTTGAAAAAGGGGGCAGGTGTGTGGAGGGAAGTTTTATTCACCTCCTCTGTATTTGATTCCACGGAATGGAATCATTCAGGCCACATTCGTGTGTCTTCAAACGATAAACCCAACGTTGTTCACGTTCCAGGAGTCTCCTGTTAAGGTTACCTGTGCCACTTACTTTCTCTATAACAGTCCATTTAATATCTGTGTCACTATGTTTATGTTCAAGATAGTGAGCAGTAAGCTTGGTGGCTGTAATGGCCCTCCTAATCGTGCTTCTATGTTCACCTATCCGTGTTTTTATTTTTCTGCTAGTCATGCCTATATACAGAAGTTGGCATGGGCACTTGATAACATATACAACGTTTTCACTATTACAATTGGTATGTGAGCGCTGTTCCCAAGGAGATGCCATACCAAGATCAATTTGTTTGGTGTGTTCCGTAAGGGGGCAAACCACACATGAACCGCACGGGTAATGACCTGAGACTGGTGGATTGTTAAAAAGTGTAAGCTGATTAAGTATCTTGGGTTTATGCATGTTGGTATGTACCAGCGTATCTCTTAAACTTTTATTCCTCTTAAAAGAGAACATAGGTTTCTCAAAAGTAAGCTTGTTCGATGTTAATATCGGCCATTTCTTATTTATGATCTTTTTGATATTGTTAGACAAGGAGTTATAAGTAGTAACACATATCAACATGTCCTTTCGTGGTTTGACATGGGTTTCCAGTAGTGCCTCCCGCGGGGTGTTGCGTGATCTTTTATTAGCCTGTTCAATGATTTTTCGTGGGTAGGCCTTCTGTTGTAATTTAATGGTAAGGAGGGCCGCTTCCTTCTTATAGTCTTGTAAGTTGGTACATTTTCTACGGAACCGGAGAAACTGACCAACTGGTAAGTTCTCTCTGAGGGCACGAGGATGTGCACTATCAAAGTGCAACAGACTATTCCTGTCTGTAGGCTTGGTGTATAATGAGCTGATCAGGGAACCGCCGCTCGCGATTAAGTTAACATCTAAAAAAGAAACCATTCCACTATTGGTGGTCATGGTGAAGTTGAGATGTGAATTCAATTGATTCATCCAGATGAGAAAGTTATTCAGGTTGGACTTATCTCCCTTCCAGATGACCAAAATGTCATCGATGTACCTAAACCACTTACAGATGTTGTTAGAGTAAGGGTTGGTAGGCCAAATGTATTGATCTTCAAAATGGCCCATATAGAGACACGCTATGCTCGGCGCAAAGGTGCTGCCTATGGAAGTGCCATGTACTTGTAGATACATCTGATCCTCAAAGCAAAAGAAATTTTCCATAAGGGCTAAGCGGATAAGGGTGATAACCCAATCAATGGGTGCTTCCCATTGCCATTCTTCCCGTCTCAAAAGTGCCTCTATCACTCGAACACTTTCCTCTTGTGGAATGCTGGTATACAGCGCTTCTACATCAAGACAAACCATGGTGTTTTCCTCTGGGTCATACTCTATACCTGTCAAAAGGTTAAGTAGATGTTTGGTGTCTTGCACATATGACTTAATTCGCGTGAAAAGAGGTCGTAGAAAAAAATCAGTATATTTAGATAATGGTTCAAGGAGGGACCCTACTCCCGACACGATCGGTCTACCAGGAGGAGGATTTTTTCTTTTGTGTATTTTCGGTATAGTATAGAACAGAGGCACTCTGGGATCATCTGCAATCAGAAAGTCATGTTCTTTTTTAGTGATCCACTTATGGTCCTCTGCATCCATGGTCAGAGCTCTTATTGTTTTCTTGAGACGTACTGTAGGGTCTCTATTAATTTTTTTGTAATATTTAACATCAGCCAAAAGATTTATACATGCTGTTCTATAGGCATTAGTACTTTGAATGACCGTTGCTCCACCTTTATCAGCTGGTTTTATTACAATGTCTGTTCTAGTACTCAGAGATTTTAATGCTGACCTCTCTTCATTGCTCAAGTTGTTGAAGGTGCCACCCCTTGTTTGTAGTTGTTCCACTTCTTTAGTAACCCCCAGGCAGTTTTTATCACTATGCACGCATCTTTTTCTTTTACATAGGACCCACACCCCACACACCCGCATGCATCATCCGGCATATACAAAAAAGATCTCCGATAAAGTGACCCTTCGGGGGACCCGTGGGGAATTGCAGCGCCGGCCCTACGAGGAGCAATATGCCCGATGATGAAGCATGACACTCTTCGGGGTGTGTGAGGGCAACAGGATATAAGACTTGTTCTTTCTCCCCTACCACTGGGTTCCTCCTACCTAGGTTTCTGTCACTTTCTCTTTCTTTCTCCCATATGTTTACTACCAAACATTTCAGGCATCCACATAGCCTTAACAGCTGCAGGGTTCGAAAAGGCACTTCTGGACAGATCTGGGTCAATGGAGAAAGAGCATGGACTGGTGCTCCCTGTATAAGAAGCAAATCTGTAAGAATCGTGGTTTCCCAAAAAAAGTAGGACCGAATAGGGTGACTATCAACAGGAAGTGGCTTGACCAGGTTGAACCTTCTGATCAGGACGTCTTAGGGTGAGGGGTGGCAGAATTTTCCACAGTCAAGGGATGAAAACCTATTGCGATATCTGCTTGGTATATATAGGTAACGGGCCTAGGACTCTGAGAAGTGGGGGATGTGGGGTCTTATCATTTGTCTTTGAAATCTTCAATAAAAAGATTTATTAAAAAAATCAAGAAAGTACTTCTGGAAAGCTTTTGTAAATTGCTATTTGCAATAATATTCATCCTACCAATTATTGCATGATGGAAGAAATCCCCTACTAAAGATGTAATCTAACTAATATTTATTGAATAAAGAAACTGAAGTCAATGCATGGAATACTTTTACTGAGAGCACAAGACTAACCTAATAACCAACTAACCACTGTATTTAGCCACTAACTGTTGGATCCAGAGTAGCATGCTACTATTGTAAAGTGTTTCAATGCTTTGTCAGAAGTATATAAATCCAATTACAATAACACCTGCTATAATCCAGTCAATCCCACCACCAATGTCAATTATGCCACCACCACATTCCACTTCGGCCCCAACAATTTGGCCAATACTACCACCAATAAGACCCAAACCAATACCAAGATCAATGCTCATAATCCATTACCAATTACCAAAATCACTGCCAATACTACCACCACCACATTCTACCAAGACCATAACAATATGACGAATACCACCACCAAGAAAACTACACCCAATAACTCCACCACTGCTCTCCAGCAAGGCCACAAAATATGACTAATACCACTGATCCAGCGCGATATTAGCAAACAGCATTCATACACTAGATACTCACTTGGGCCCATACATTCATACTACGCTAATACTTACGCTGGGTTTTATCAGTTGTTACTCTTTATCAAATCCCTGCTACCAATTACCTTCCGATTTAAGAGTAATGACTTACCAATGAATCCTTTGCTAATTGGGAAGTTTAAAATGAGTGACATTCATTATAATACATAATCCTGAAATAACCACTGAGTCAGGAAGTTTAAAATGTTTATCTAAAGAATTTAGCAGAGTAAATTACAGAAACACATGGTACTTAATCGCATATCATAGATGAAGTAGAGAAAAATAATTATTGATTAATGACGGTCCCTCAGAAAGGAGAAGATAGAGACAGCAGCGCAACTAAAAGTTGCATTTATATTTACCTAAATGCGAGAACCAAACCCTTGGCCAAGGAGTTGGAAAGATTAGGACCCAGGAAAGATGAAGAGCAAAGACCTCCTCCAGGATCAGGACAAGACCGGTGACCTCTCTACAACGACGCCTGCGTCGTTCCCCTCTCTGATACTCGACTTCTCCTCGATTCTCCCGTGCCTTTCTTCTAATGGACTCCACCGCCCCCTCCTCAGGACCTCTCTGGACAGCGGTTCAGTCTGCAATCGATCAGCTTGACGGTCTGGAGCTAGAAGCGTGGTCTGCATGAACGCCTGATCTGCTCTAATTAACTAATGCTATATTCTATTATACCCTTCTACACCCATGTACCTCCCCTTAATGTTGCTAAAATATGGGACCACTACTTCTGATTAGACAGGGACAGGGGGTTGATCCTCACACCATAATTATTTGGTATGTATTTCTGAAGACCTTTGTTTTTAAACTACCGCCCATTAAATTTAATACATTGGCTTTATTTCCCACCCGTCTCACGACAAAGTTTATTCAGTTTTCATATACATAGTTGCAAGTTTGGCAGGAACACATGAATACATCAATATCGGCCATTAGGTCGTGGCCTTGGACGACGTCCAGGTTGACTTCATCTTTTTCCTTCTGGGCAGTCTTTCATAGAGCATGCGTCATTCGAGTTTTCAGTTCACCAACCCCAGGCCCAAGTTTACGAACTAATACAAGTCAAAGAAGAGAATATTAAAATCACAAATAAAATGTTTCACTGTATACCCACTCTTTCTACTCTATCCCCATTTACTTATAAATCTATCCCGCATTAGTAGCGTTAAGAAAACGACAAATTAATAATAACACAAGAGCAAGCTGAAGCATGTGAAAACATCAAGCAGCCATTTTAATGCACACTGCGCAGAAGCAGAAATTTCCCACCAAGCAAAGAATGACGTCACACCATGTGATATGGTTGAGACATGCGCAGTAAAGTTCCCGCGCTTTAGCGGCCATTTTAGAAAAAGACAAGCGTTACTTGTTAGTTAGAACACATAGGCAAGTTTCCTTGCTATTCGTGTAATGTATGCAACGTTAGTATAAACAATACAAGATTAATAATTTAATACTGTGAGGAGATTGCATTCGAGCAAGTCTCATTTGTGAGTCCTTGCTCCATCAATCCCCTCTCTGATGGCGTTTAAGAGCCATCAAAATACTACCCTCAATCAGGTGCCAACTTCTAGCAAATTGTCTCATTCTCATTTTTACATTTTCTATTTTTAACATCCCCTTTCAATTTCTTGTATAATTCACTTCTCACATCCTCAAGTTCAATTTCATCAATTTTTCTCTTCTTTCCTCTTCCTGTCACACTATATGATTCATTCTTTCTACAACATTTGCACCATATTATTATCGTCAGTACTATTATTGCTATTCCTGCTAAAGGTACTAGTATTTGACCTATAAGTCCTTTTCCTACATTAGAAAACCAGGTACCAATTGACGCAATACTACTCGTCAATCTTTCCCATACACTATCAACTTCCAGTGGTTTAAGTTCCTTCTCAAGTTTAGTTATATTCTGTATATACGTTCCAATTTCTGCACTTTTATCAGGAATGTAAGTGCAACAATGTTTCGTCTTCAGTAATTTACAGACTCCGCCCTCTTTTGCCAATAAAATATCAAGAGCAAGTCGATTTTGCATTACCATAGATCTAATCGCAACCATTTCTGCATTAATCATTAGAAATCCTCCAGCAGTGTCAGTTGATAAACGATCAACCACTGTAGACAATTTACATATTTTCCTTGAGTTCAAAATTATTCCCACCGAAGGTATCAATGCACCAAATATATCACCTACAATTTCAGAAAAACTAGCTCTTTTACTACGTATTAATTCGCCATTGTTTTCATTGCTCCCAGTGTTTCTTTTTACGTGGTATATCTTTGGAAATACTATTCCAAAATAACAACTTCCATACCACCGTGCAGGAAGCCTAAAATAAGCCTTATTCCCGCATACATAATAGATTCCAGGAAAAACTGAATCTGTTCCTCCTTTGATGCCCCAACCTCCAAGAATTAAGAAATTGTGTTCACATTCACTGTTTCCAATGAAAAAATTGTTATAATCAGTCCTTAATCTATGTAGACAAATTTTCCCCGTCTTTACAAAATCCAGAGCCATAGCAGCTTGAGCCTTGCCAGGTGTGTAACTCCCTTCTTTCTCAGCCCAAGGTGGCAAATGAGCCTTATGCTCAGAAGCTTTCTTTTGGAAATCTTGTCTTCTATCTTCTACTAAATTCAAAAAGATCTTTTCTTCTTCGTGTAAAGAACATGTTAGATTGTGTCTATGTGCATGTGTTATGTCTATCGATTTCATTGTTAAGAAAAATTCTCCCATAAACTGTGCGTCTAGACTACTAAGCACTGGGTTCATACTCTTTCGAATCGGAACCTCAGAGAATATCACATCTATGTTTGAATAATAATATTGGAGTCTCCCTGTTCTATAAAATAAACTAGCTAATACACTACATGATATGCCGTATGTCAATGGTAAGTGATGATATGTTAATCCTTCTGCTACTGATTCAGGTAACTTCATACAGACATAACAATTACTAACTTTCATGGTATCTACATATTGAAATAATAACTTTGTGAAAACATTTAAACTAGTGTCGTTATCAGTTATTTCATGATGAAATTCTGGTTCATTTTCTGCCATTAGTTCTACTCTATTTCCCTTCATGTGTGCTGTCTTTCCTTTAGTTTCGTTGTTAATCTTTTTATCCATTATCATAAGGTAAGGGACTGCTACGATCAGAACTAACCATACTATAAGCACCATTACTAGATTACATATGCATATTGCACAGCATCTTCTACAACATCTCTGTTTTGGTCTCCCAGCAACTCTATCATCAGACATTTCGACAAGGAAGATTGCTCTTCTTATCTATTTTTCGTTTTTCTTTTATAACTCTTTGCGTAGTCAAGGTGGTCTTGTTTCTTTCTCGTACGTCAGTTCTGCACTTGTTCCTTCGTCACCACTTTCACTTGACTCTGAGCTCTCGTAATCTTCAAGAATAATGTAAGTCCAATCAGGACTCTTGAATTTGTTATTTACAAGTTTCAGTCTCTTGCTTCTTCTTTTCTTAGTTCTGTTTTCTTGTTCTGTTTGGCTTGTTACTACATTTACTTGATCTGGATCTTCACTTCTGGTTGTTATGTGGTATTTTACTCTTTTAATGACACTAGGCCAATGATCACCTTTTCTTGTTTTCTTTGTTTGCACTGTTTCTTTATTTTTGTCTTCAGCAATCTCTTTATTTTCACTGTTCAACACCTTTTCGTTTTCTGCAATTACTGTTTTTCTTTCTTGCTCTTTTTCAGGTCTTATTTGTTTTTCTTCTGCAGCTTCTCCGTGAGTTTCCAATAATTGACCTTGTTCTTTGTTTAATTCTTCATGCTCATATTTCTCGAGATCTTTTTCTTCTGTGTGATTTTCTAGATCTAACTGGTTCTGATCAGGGCTTATTGCACTTTGTACTTCTGCAGCCTGACCGGATTCTTCTAAACCTGTCTTTCCCTGCTCAAAACTTGTTGGTTCTTCTTTATCTTGAGTCCAGTTTCCTTTCCCTATCTGGTCTTGCTCAGGTTCTTTTATTGTTTGTTCTTCTTTTCCCTGAGCTGCTTCTTCTTCACCTATCTGATCTTCTTCAATTTCTTCCAATTTTGCTTGACTTCTTTTTCTGTAGTAAACTTCAGGAATTTCTACTACCGGTATCCAGTCCTGACTTGTGCTCGGTTGTTCTTCTGCAGCTTCTCTCGAATCTCGAGCCTGACATTCTTCAGCTGGGCAACCTTCAGCTTCCTCAGTGATTGATGCTGACTGAGGATTTTCTTCTTCAGGGTCTGGTACTCTTTTGGTGTGGCTTACATGAATCCAATTAGGAAATCCTGCACACTTCACTGCTGTATTGGTAGTCAGTATGACTTGACAAGGTTTCCCCATCTAGGTGATAGACACGTCTCTCTGGTGTGATTCTTCACTACCACCCAGTCACCAGGATTCAGATCATGTTCTTGTTCAGGCTGCCTCGAAACTGCGTCTTCTCCAACCTGATGAGAGACAGAACGCACTAGGTCAGCCAATCCTTTGCAATAATCCAGTACCATATCATCAGATATATTCAGCAGTTTGTTTATGGGGACATGTGCTTGTCTCATTGCTCTTCCCATCATTATTTCATGTGGGCTCAATCCCGTATTTCTATCAGGAATGCTTCTGAGTCCCATTAAGACAAGTGGCAATGCATCTGGCCACTCCAATGATGTTGAAGCACACATTTTTCCCAGTCTTGATTTTATAGTGCCATTCAATTGTTCAACCACTCCAGAAGCCTCTGGGCGATATGCACAGTGCAATTTTTGTTCAATTTGGAATGCTTCACAGATTATTTGAATCACTTCCCTGTTAAAATGTTTTCCTCTATCTGATTCCAAAGTTACTGGGAAACCAAACCTAGGAATGAGTTCTCGTAGTAACAGCTTGGCGACTGTAATGCTGTCACACCTTCTGGTAGGGTAAGCCTCCACCCACATTGAAAACAGACATACTATGACTAGCACATATTTCAACCCTCTGCATGGTGGTAACTGTATAAAGTCGAACTGTAGTCTTATAAATGGACCTTCTGCCTCTCCAATTTTTCCAAACCCAATTATTGTTTTTCTTCCTGGATTATGCATCTGGCAAGTCAAACATCTCTGGCAAAGGCTCTCTGCTACAGCCCTGAACTTGGGATTGTACCAGTTCTGTCTGAAAAGCCTAATCATTGCATCTCTCCCTATGTGTGTGTCTCCATGATACATCCTGGCCATTTGAGACAGTAGACAGTCAGGCATGACTGGTCTGCCATCAGCACAAATCCACACTTCATCATCTCCCCTTTGGGAACAACCCACTTTGATCCATGTTTTCTTCTCACTTTCATCAGCACCATCTTGTAATCTTCTAACCTCATTCCATGTTTCAGGTGGCATATACAGCATAAGTTGGCAACTGATTCCCATTCTTTCCACCCTTTTATTGACTGACAACCTATTTCTGGCACAATGTTGAGCCACAAGGTCTGCGTATCTGTTGCCGACTACCACCCAGTCATCTCCTGACTGATGTGCGGCACATTTCACCACAGCCAATTCTTTTGGTGATTGTATTGCCTCCAGCAATTCCCTTACAAATTTTCCATTTTTAATGGGGGATCCTGAAGAAGTCATGAAATCCCTCTGCATCCATAGTTGGCCAAAATCATGCACAACCCCGTACCCATATTGGCTATCTGTAAATATAGTCACTTTTTGATTCCTCCCAATTTTGCACGCTTTTATCAAAGCAATCAATTCAGCTACTTGTGCAGATTTTACTCCTGGTAAATAGGATGCTTCGACTATTCCAGTTAATTCACATACTGCATATGCTGCAGTCAGTTTACCATCTTCATGCCTCTGACATGAACCATCGACAATGGTTTCGTGCATAATTCTGTGACTTGTAAACAATCATGTTCTTCTTCTTCGTCATTTTTAATTTCTTCATGATACGGGTCTGGTAGTAAGGTTGCAGGATTTACTATTGTACACCTCACTATGTTCACATTTTCAGCACCCATTAATATTCTCTCATATTTAGTCAGCCGACTAGGAGTAAGATGCTGAGTTTGTGTTCTTGTCAACAGAATCACAACTGCATGTGGAACAAACACCTTTACTGGGTGTCCCATTACAATTGACTCACTTTGTTCAATGCTTAGACAGGTAGCCGCTACTGCTTTTAAGCAGCCTGGCAATGCGGCTGCCACTGGATCCAACGTAGCAGAGAAATATGCTATAGGACATCTGTCCAAACCATGTCTCTGGGTTAGGACTGAAAGTGCACAATTTTCTCTCTCGTGACAGAACAATGCGAAGTTTCTCTTATAGTCAGGCATGCCTAGGGCCGGTGCTAAGCACAAAGCATTTCTCAATTTTACAAAAGCTCCTACACTTTCATCATCCCATTCAACTGGGTCTTTTGCTTTCTTTCTTGTCATTTGAATTAGGGGCTTCGCTAACAAGGAAAATCCTAGTATCCATTGTCGACAGTAACCTACTATTCCTAGGAACATTCTCACTTCTCTTTGGGTTACAGGCATTTGCATTTTCTTAATCAACTGTACTCTTTCCGATGTTATTCTTCTTCTGCCCCTCTCGATTTGGTGTCCTAGATACTTAACTGCTGTTGTACAGAACTGCAATTTTTCTGGTGAGACTTTATGTCCTTCCTCAGCCAAATGATCCAATAGTGCTATGGAATCAACAACACAGTCCCCTCTGGTGTTTGATGCCACCAGTAAGTCGTCGATATATTGGACTAAAACTGAGCTTCCTGGCATCACTAGTTTCTCTAGGCACTTTTTCAATAATTGATTAAAAATAGAAGGACTTTCCGTGTACCCCTGAGGAACACGATTCCATACATAGACTTTGTTCTCAAATTTAAATGAAAATAGATACTGGCTGTCTGGATGTTATGGTATTGAAAAGAACGCTTGGCATAAATCAATCACTGTGAACCATCCTGCACTCCAAGGTATTTGATATAGGATTACTGCAGGATTTGGCACTATAGGACAACAAGGTTCCACGATCTTATTTATTTTGCGCAGGTCCTGAACAATTCTATATTTTCCGCTAGGTTTCTTTAAACCCATTATTGGTGAATTACATGGACTACTCATCACTTCTCTTAGTATGTTTTGTTCTACCATTCGATTTATTTCTTCAATGACTCCTGTCTTTACTTCTGCACTCATTTTGTACTGTTTGGTATTTGGGAAAATCGCACCTTCTTTTACAGTAATTTTAACTGGGTCTACTTTGGCCATAAGTCCTACTTCCTTTCCTGTAAAATCCCATACTATGGGATTTACTGTAGTTTTTAATTCTTCTGGCAGCTCATCTTTTGTTATTAACGAAAACATCTCATCTACCTCTGTACCTTGTTTTGCAATCATAAACTTATATACATGATCTTCATCTGGGGTCTGAACTGCCACACCATCCGGTGTGCAGAAAATTGTACAGTTCATTTTACAAAGCAAATCCCTGCCCAATAAATTTACTGGACTGGAATCACATACTACAAATTGATGCATTTCTCTGAAATTTCCAATTTTAACTTCCATTGGTTCGGTAAGAGGGGTTCTAATCTTTCTATTAGCTACTCCCACTACTTGGATAGCTTCTCCAGAGAGAGGAAGATCTGGAATGTCTGCTGTTCTCACAGTAGACCGGGTAGCACCAGTGTCCAAAAGAAAAGTAATATCATTACCTTTTACACTCCCTTCAACATATGGACCTGACTGATCTACCGATAAGGATGCGCCAAGTACGCACTCCTTCTCCCCCTCTCCCAGGCACCGTCATGAACTATATTGACAGAAATCGTCCTGTAAAAGAAACTGTGATGTTACATAATCATTCTTACCACTTCCTCCTTGATATCCGATGTCTGTACCGTGTTTTGCTCTGCTTACATTTCCCTGAATAGGTGCAGGTGGCAACTGACTCTGAGGGTTTACACCCTGCTGTGAGTCATTCTGCGTCTGTGGATTTACATTTTGATTTGGGCCATTATTACTCCGAATCTTCTTACATTCATCCTTCCAATGCCCCAATTTTCCGCATCCATGACAAGGAAATTTCTTTTTAGCTTCTTCTCTACTCATTCGTCCTCTCACTTTTCCACCATTCCCAGTATCTCCATTCGTTCCAGAATCCTTTCCTTGACTTTCACTTGGATTTTCCAAATTAATTCCCTGTTTCTCAGCCATTTTCACTTGTGCCCACATCACTTTTTCCTGCAATTTCTTGTGTCTATCCTCAATATTGTCTCCACAATATTTCGCATATTTCAAAATTTCATCGATGGGTTTGCCCTGCCAACACAACAAGTGCTGTTTAATCATCTGACAAATCTCTGGCTTTAGACCATAAACAAATCGATACACAAACGGACTCATGTTCTTGTCTCCAATGTCCTCAAATCCACTATACTGCTTGAATACCTGCAATAAACGCTCATAATAGGCATGTACTGATTCACTAGCTTCTTGGGTGGTTCGGTCTATTTTCACCCAATCTGTTTCTTTCGGCGGTATTTTGCCTTTCAGGTAAGTTATCACCTGCTGATACTTTTTCATGACATCATTTGACGGGGCACCTGTTTTTGGATCTCTAGGATACTCATCACTAGGCCAATCAACTGTAATTTTACAATCTGTCCACAAATCGGCAGGTACCACTATGTCAAACAGACCATCTAAATCCTTCAACAATACCTTTGACACCTTCACAAACCTTTCAACCTGCTTGTACCATTCAATTGGTTTTTCTCTCAACTTTGGAAAATCATTCGTAAATGACAAAATATCCTGTCTACTCCATGGAACATGTACATAACCCCCTCCAGGAACTTCTCGCATCGGGTACATTTGATCTGTCTTCCCTGTTTCTTTCATCACATATTCAGAGGCTGTTCTACTGGATCGTGCTTCTTCCTTTTTCTTTGCCCATCGAACTCTCCATTTATCTAGGTCTCCCCATTTTTGCAAAACTGTCATTAACTCCTTTACTTGTAACTTTCTTCCAGATGCGTTCATATTTTCTAAATCTTTGTCTGAAAAATCTGCTCTATAGGGTTTCTGCAACACCTTTGATCTCCCTATTTCAATTCCCATTTGCAAAGCCAAATCTGATAATTTTTCATGAAATATTTTTACATTTCTGGTGATACTTCTGCATATGAACAATAATTCTTCTTCATTGTAAGCATTTAGGCGATTTAACCCCACATTTCCTGCTATTATTTCTTCTAATTCGACCTTTCATTTATAAATATCCCAAAATTTTGGAGGTGTACACTGCTGATCTGATCCTTGTGCCCACCTTTCTAAGTCTTCTGGACTAACCACAGTGACACTTTTTGCTCCTGATGAAGTTATCAAGTTTACCTCTTTTGAGCACCCAGGTGTAGTTCTTCTGGGAGTACTATTGACAGAATCCCGAATTGGTAAATCCATTAATGATATCGTAGATTCACAATCACTAAAATGATCCTCAACCATTACTGTTGCTTCAGGTTTTGGAATACTCACAGGAGTAGGCATAACTAACGGTGGTGGACAACTTCCCTGATTACCATATAATGGAACTACTGGACCAATTGTTACAGGTATGGTCAAAGAATCAGGATGTACTTTTATCTGTGTTATCTTCTGTATTAATTCTGCTCTTGTCTTTTCTAGGGCTTCTTTCTCTTTATCGTGAAGTATCCTACTGGGGGTGAAATCATGCACTACCTGTGGTACTAATGGAGTTTTTAATACTGGGGCACTTGGGGTACATCCACTTGTCCCTTCCTGATAAGGTGGGGGATTCCTTAATATTTCTTCTATAAATTCAGCTTCAGAATCTCCATTTCTCATTAAATGTTTTGTCTTTTCTGTGCATTTCTTCCCTAACATTTCTTCTTCCATAAATATTGGATATAATGCTTCTGTAAGCATTGCTCTCCTCCACTGTTTCATCTGACCGTCCCTATTCTCATGTTGATATTTGGGAAAAAATCCTCGGTAACCCCTATTACTCCTGGATCGGTCACGTTCAAATGCCTCGGTTTCCCATTCCTCTAAGGCTTCGTATTGAGTTAATCTAGGTCTGGGTTCTAAGTCATTCATCCTCAATCTCAAATTTTGAAGGTACCATTCTTGGGAAATGCTAATATCCCATCATTTTTGGTATATTCTATCCAATTCTCTATCCATACACAAGTATGATAACCTCTCTCCATCATCATGAATGAAGCGGGCGTTTTAGCTGGCGGAATGATAATTCCTTCGCTAGTTTTGATTGGTTTATCCTTTTTAAAATAATTCTTTATCCTTTGCAGAAAGGACATTTTTCTCTTTTCTCCGTACATCTTTGGTAAATCTCGATGTATATAATTATATTCTGAAAAACCCAGGAATCTCCTATCTGGACGAGTTCCTGTTAAAGTCGGATCGCGTTCTAACATGCAATCTCTATCCACTAAGATTTTAGCTTCTAAAATATCAACTAATCAAATGTCTACTAACTTTTATTTCTGAACCAATCCTAACGCGGCCTTTCGGTGACGTTTGTCTGTCAACCCCTCCTTTACAATCTGCGTTTCTCTGTCCCTCGCTATTTCAACCAATCCCAGCGCGGTACCTGTGTCATCAGTGCTGCTCCTGACTACTGACCCCTCCTTTACAAGAGTCGTTCCACACCCGCTGATTCAACCAATCCCAGCGCGGCGTTTGCGACGTCAGCTCCCTCTCCGGCAGCTGACCCTCCCTTTACAAAATCTTACGCAAACTTTATTTTCTCTATAAATCTTAATTAAATTTCAGTAACAACATAAAACATTCGCAATCGTGCCAGTTTCTCTAAAATAGAAAAGATAGTTTTCTCTCACACTTAGTAAAACCTTTCCGTTTACTAAACATACACTACGAGTAAAACCCTTCCGTTTACTCTTCACACAAGCTCCATAAGTACCTGTTACTTCTCCAATGTTACCCTTTCTAGGTGATATAACATCAAAATTTCACCAGCATACTCTTTTGCTATTACTCACACGCATAGATTCCCTAACCAGTACTGATAGTCCTGCTTAACTTTTCAGTACTATTTCTGCCTGACAGATAACCTCACTGCAGTATGGCTTCCACTTACCAACCGCTTTTCAATTTTCCCCGGGGATTCTGGACAACATAAAACAAACTTTGAATACACAGATGTTAGTTCATAAAAAATAAAAATTCTCATTACACAATTAACAAAGAGTAACCATCCTCTGATTACCAGAAAACTGCTCCAGCGCGATATTAGCAAACAGCATTCATACACTAGATACTCACTTGGGCCCATACATTCATACTACGCTAATACTTACGCTGGGTTTTATCAGTTGTTACTCTTTATCAAATCCCTGCTACCAATTACCTTCCGATTGAAGAGTAATGACTTACCAATGAATCCTTTGCTAATTGGGAAGTTTAAAATGAGTGACATTCATTATAATACATAATCCTGAAATAACCACTGAGTCAGGAAGTTTAAAATGTTTATCTAAAGAATTTAGCAGAGTAAATTACAGAAACACATGGTACTTAATCGCACATCATAGATGAAGTAGAGAAAAATAATTATTGATTAATGACGGTCCCTCAGAAAGGAGAAGATAGAGACAGCAGCGCAACTAAAAGTTGCATTTATATTTACCTAAATGCGAGAACCAAACCCTTGGCCAAGGAGTTGGAAAGATTAGGACCCAGGAAGGATGAAGAGCAAAGACCTCCTCCAGGATCAGGACAAGACCGGTGACCTCTCTACAATGACGCCTGCGTCGTTCCCCTCTCTGATACTCGACTTCTCCTCGATTCTCCCGTGCCTTTCTTCTAATGGACTCCACCGCCCCCTCCTCAGGACCTCTCTGGACAGCGGTTCAGTCTGCAATCGATCAGCTTGACGGTCTGGAGCTAGAAGCCTGGTCTGCATGAACGCCTGATCTGCTCTAATTAACTAATGCTATATTCTATTATACCCTTCTACACCCATGTACCTCCCCTTAATGTTGCTAAAATATGGGACCACTACTTCTGATTGGACAGGGACAGGGGGTTGATCCTCACACCATAATTATTTGGTATGTATTTCTGAAGACCTTTGTTTTTAAACTACCGCCCATTAAATTTAATACATTGGCTTTATTTCCCACCCGTCTCACGACAAAGTTTATTCAGTTTTCATATACATAGTTGCAAGTTTGGCAAGAACACATGAATACATCAATATCGGCCATTAGGCCGTGGCCTTGGAGGACGTCCAGTTTGACTTCATCCTTTGTCCTTATGGGCAGTCTTTCTTAGAGCATGCGTGGAACCCACGTCATTCGAGTTTTCAGTTCACCAACCTCAGGCCCAAGTTTACGAACTAATAAAAGTCAAAGAAGAGAATATTAGAATCACAAATAAAATGTTTCACTGTATACCCACTCTTTCTACTCTATCCCCATTTACTTATAAATCTATCCCGCATTAGTAGCGTTAAGAAAAAACGACAAATTAATAATAACACAAGAGCAAGCTGAAGCATGTGAAAACATCAAGCAGCCATTTTAATGCACACTGCGCAGAAGCAGAAATTTCCCACCAAGCAAAGAATGACGTCACACCATGTGATATGGTTGAGACATGCGCAGTAAAGTTCCCGCGCTTTAGCGGCCATTTTAGAAAAAGACAAGCATTACTTGTTAGTTAGAACACATAGGCAAGCTTCCTTGCTATTCGTGTAATGTATGCAACGTTAGTATAAACAATACAAGATTAATAATTTAAAACTGTGAGGAGATTGCATTCGAGCAAGTCTCATTTGTGAGTCCTTGCTCCATCACCACCACCACTAAGAGAGCAGGTACTAGGTTCGCCCATACCCCTCACATCTGCATATCTTTTTAAGACGCTTGGTGGCATAGATATATAGTGAGAAACTGGGTTGTTGGTTGAGGGGGGTGAAACTCTACTCAAGCAACAGCCACAATCCTTGTCAGTGTGTACCACAAAACGGCATTAAATTAACCCATGCTTAACTTTCTGGTAGCTTGGCACAAACGCAGTCAGGCTTAGCCTAGAGTCAGGTATTTTTGCAGCATTCAACCAGTAATAAAGTGGAATACAATACAAGAAAAATACCACACCAATTTAAAAAAAGAGGAAAATGTAAAAAAGTATTTGAGACCAAAATAATAAAAATCTTATTAGTAGGATTAGAGTTATGCACTTTTAAAGGTTTAGATAAAAGTAGCACCAAAAGGCGCAAAGCGTCAACTAAAACTCTCTGGACATGCTGGATTGGGACAAAGTCACAAGTTCAGGACGAGCGCGATGGGGTGCAGGCCAGGAACCATACTTGGTTTGGCCCACTGATGATTGTACCTTATTTCCTTAGTGCGCGGTCGGCACAGCGCTGCTTTGCAAGACTTCTCGTCATCCTGCGTTGGTTCCAATAAAGCTGAGCGGCGAGGGCGTAGCAGGGCTTTGTGTCACTCTGCATCGGTTCCAAGGAGCTGTGTGGCTAGGCTTTGTGCGGCATTCATCGATCTCATTGGGTTACAATGCAGCTGGCAGCTGTGCAGTGATGCTTTGCAGGTCTTTGTATTGATTCTATTGAGGCTGGCAGTTGTGTGACAGAGCTTTGAGGGACTTAGCGTCACTTCGCTTTGCTTTACATTGGTTTTGATGGAGACCACAGCTGGGCTGGTAGAGCACCTTTATCCACCCTTCCAAGGGTCCAGGACTGGGGAGGCACTACTTGGCGGAGTTAGGGCTCACAGCAGGCAGAGACCAGGTGCAGGGTTCAAGATGGTTGAAGCCTTTTCTATCCCTGAGGCTCTGATCAGCAAGCCAGTCAACTAGCAGCCGAGGTTACTCTGGTGTACATGGTGTACCTGGGTTTAAGGTGCAGGTCCAGTTCTTCTTACTCAGGCAGCAGGGTAGCAGAACAGCAGGTCGGCAGAGCAGTCCTTTTTTCAGCAGAGCAGTTCTGCTTCTGAGTCTTCCACAATCCAGAAGGGAATGAAGAATGGGTCTGAAGGTCCCCTTTTTAAACTTGGTGCCGACTTTGACATGGGAGAAGCTCCTGGAGTTTCCCCCTACAGCGGTGTCTGGAATTTCCTGTCTCCGTTCCCTAGTCCCATTCGGTCTGTGGGCACAATAGGCTAGTGTTAAATCCTTTGTGTGTGCGCTGTGCCACTGCCTTTGAAGTACAAGTATGCTAGGGGACTGCTCCGCGCACATCAAGTCAAAGATAGCCCAACCTGCCAACACCCAGACCCTCTATTGTCAAACTGTCTGGGAGGAATACACAAAGGCCAACTGCCAACTACTCCTTGTCATATGACCCAGATACAGGCTGCATGCACCAAGTGATTAGGGCACAAAAATGCCAACTTTCTAAAAGTGAGCAAAAAGATGATGAGTGGTGATATCCTGAAACCGGTCCCAAGATGCATGTTTCGGGTACAGGGAGGGCCTGGCCTGGCAGTTCGGGCTGGACTGTTTCCACGGTGAGCAGGGTCAAGACTGATTTGCAAATGGCTAGGCCCAAACTGGAATGCATGGTGAGGAAAAAAATGATGGATTTAGGCCCAGATCTCAGTACTGGGGGTGAATGTTTGACATTGTTCAGCATTCCGTAAATCAATTGTTCTTTTTGCAACTTTCAAAAAGTGGCATTTTTAGAATTGTGACTAACAGTCCCACTTTCCCATTAACAAGGATTACACTTCCCCAGACACTTCCCCAGACACCAAACATCTGCTCCCAATCAAAAGTTACCATGTCCTAAATGTCATAAGGTAACCCAATGTCATCCTATGGGAGAGGTAGGCCACAAAGTAGTGAAAAACGAATTTAGGACTTTTCACTACCAGGGCATAAAAAACTTAAAAGTACATGTCTAACTTCTAATTGCGATGCAGCCTGCCCTATAGGCTGTTTATGGCCTTCCTTAGGGGTTCTATATGTATTAAAAAGGGAGTTTAGGGCTTGGCAGAGGGGGTATTTTCCCAAGTCGAATTGGCAGTTTCAAACTGCTAGCAGGCTACAATGGCAGGCCTGAGACATGTTTTAAAGGGCTACCTGAGTTGGTGGCACAATAAGTGCTGCAGGCCCGTTATTAGCATTTAATTTACAGGCCCTGGGTATATGGTCCGACTTTACTGGGGACATATAAGTAAATTAAATATGCCAGTCAGGTGTAAGCCAATTTGACCATTTTTTAGGGAGTGAGAACAAGAACGTTAATGCTGGTTGACAGTGGTAAAGTGCACAGAGTCCCAAGGCCAATGAAAACAATTTTAGAAAAATGGAAGGGTGAAGCAAAACGTTTGGGGGTGACCCTGCAGAGAGGACCTAAAGGACCTCTAAGGACCTTAGAGAAGTCTAACATGTCCAAGTTCCAGCTAGAAGCCAATGGAAACCTTTATGGGCTTCCCTGCTTAGGTGCTAGAACATGGTCAATGACCCTCTACTGCAGAGGCCCTGGCCAGTTCTACGCCCTTTTGAACTCAGTTTGACCCCTCTGTCTACACTCCCCTGAGCCACTAGACTGACCCATGGGAAACCCTTCTCCTCATCTGTGGAAGCCACCTGTGAAGCTCATAACCTTATCTTGCTCACAGATCCATCCCAGGAGGCAGACAGTTCCACCATGGCCAAAAAAGTGATGTGGCCCATTCCACCCCTTGAATCAGACTTCTGACCTCAACCTAAGGAAAATTCTGCCCATAAGGACAGCAACCAACAGAGGCCACTCACAACCATCAGCGTCAAAAGCCAGGGCCCAGGCCAGCCAGCTTTCTCTGACTTCTGAGGTTTCTCATAATGGGAGGCAACAGCCCCAGGTGTTAGGCACCCTTCTTCCAATCAGCCCAGGGTCTGTACCCTAAGGCTGAACAGGAGTCAGGGATGAATCTTTCCTACTCCTGTCGCTCCATCTGGGCCTCTGTACTCTCTGATTGGGAGTGGTACCTTCAGAAAACTGAGCATCCAGGGTGCCGTGTGTGGCCGCCCCTCCCAGCTCACCTGACACTGGTGGTAACTCATTTCCCAACATGCAGTCAATGTGCATCTGGTGACTAACTATGACCCCCCTCTGGGTCACTTCCCAACTACACTCCAGGGATACCAGATCAGTGGGTGGAAGATTTCCTGCCCCTGGGCTATCCTACAAACTTGTCCGATGTATTGCTCTGGGAAAACCAGTCTTTCCACTACCATGGTCTAGTTGGTCCCGGTGTCTCTCCCAGCAGTGACAGGGATCTCATTCACTATCACCTAGTGGAGGTGTTGACTCCCACCCTCAGGGATCACCAGCTCACCCTTTGAGTCTATCTCCCAACTTAGGGAGATTAGGGCATGTTCTAACAACTGCCCCTAGCGACTACTTACCCCTGAGGCCACATTTGCCAACCCTGTAGAGGTCCCACAAGTGGGTGGTTTCTTAGGGTATACAGAGCCCTTCCTTGTGACCTAACTTGTAACACCCAAAGCAATGGGGTTGGAAATGGGATGTCCTGGACGCTGCCCACCAGAACCTCACCCCTGTTTCTCAGAAGGAGCCTGAGAACCCTTTCCCTCACCTTGTTCTGGGACTTTTTTGTGCCTTCCTTGAAGTCCTCTTCACTCTGTGGGGGAACCTGAATCCCTCTTCTTGGGGTCACTGCTAGGTACTTTCTTATGGACACTGGTGCTGAGCCACTAGTCTGCCTCCTTAGCAAGCTCTGTGGGGTCATAGAGCCTGCTATCAACAAGGTGATGGTGCAGCTCTGTAAAACAGATGCTGATCATGTGTTCCCTTGCAAACAAATTTTAACTAGCAAAAGAATAAGTGCAAGCGTGCAAAGTATTTTGTGGAAGCTCACTGCTGCCTCGTCTTGAGTCCACCCATACTTCTCTCTTCCACCACCCTATACTTCCTCTTATCACACTCTTCTTGGTTCTGTTTTGTCCTTGCTTTTCTCCTTTGTCACTGCTTTCCTGTCTTACTTTTCCTCCTTCCTTCTCCCTTTTTGGCCTTTCTCTCTATTGCTTTGAGTCAAGGACTGATGAAGGAAAAGATGTCTGTGCCCCCACAAATGAGTTCTGGTGCCCAACATATGTCTAAAGAAGTAGAGTGCACACCGAAATTTAATGTTCTTTAAAAAGTTTTGCAATGCTGAAGGCAGTATATAGGGCGTGCCAGCCTGGAACGCGCTCTGTCCATGCGAGTGAATATATCAATATAGAAGCTGAAGCCTCGTCAGGTCAGGTCCTCGAACCCAGGATACACAGCTAACAAATATGTAATAACAATTCAATAACGTTCAAACATTGTCTTCTATTCTTAGTCCAGTTTATTCCATAAGTACTCCATGTTTCAACCATGCATTTTTATGCTCCAGTGTTTCCACAATAAGTTCAACGAGTGCCTATCTAGGCTTTACTGCTGGACACATAGAGGTTCACAATTCCTTATAATTCAATATGGATGTAGTAATCCCAACCTGCACATGTTAAAAACTGGTCCATCACCTGGGAGGAGTGCGACAATGGTTTCAGAATCTCTGGGTAGAGCGTTCAGCTAAGCAGCCTGTCATCACTCAAGTCTCAGTAAGCCTGCCTTTTTAATCCAACAGCACATTGATTTTATGATTTGGGATTGCAACAGGGAAACTATATGTTCCGGGAATGCAGGCAGGAAATGTGTGTCAGTGTCTTCAGTGTCTAGCCCTGTGAGGCCCAGGTACTAGCCCACAACCAAGCAAAATCATTGTGTAATTCTAGGCAACTGGTTGCCTCTCAAACTCACCTATTGTAGCCGTAGCATTCACACATGAACTCCATTTGTAAATGCTTGCGGTCATCAGGAAAACTTTTCAAACACTGAAAGGATTCCCCATCAGTCCATGTTTGATTATCTCTAGGAACATTTGAGATCATTTACAATAAATTATTTATAATGGACAGTTCAGCTAGTTATCAGGCACTGATTGAACCCAGAACGCTAAAGTTTCTTCGTTTCATGCCTAAGTAACTCATCCACTCCAGCCTTTAGCTTGCATTCTGGTTCTTGTAGTCTGTTTATTTTAAATTATAATACCAGGACTGTGTGTACCAAGTGCAAAGAAAACCTTATACTGGGGAATAGCAGAGCTGTGAGGGACCTTCAATAGCGTCAAGATGAAATGAAGATGCTTATCTCCAAAGTACATATATTTTTAGGAAGTGGCTATTTACCTGGCAACCGGCCAGATAGTACATCATTTCTGCTATTTACCGGGCAGCTGGAAAAAATAGTGCATAATCTCTGCCGTTTAGCCGGCCACAGGCTAAATATTAGAGATGATGAACACTTTATCTGGTGGCCTGATAAATAGTGTGAAGGAGGTCTTTATTTAGCCTGCTGCAAAGAAAAAAGGGACAACAATCAATGGTAGGGTGGTGGCCATCTTGTAATGGGGATGCAACATGTGACTTACTGGAATGCAAGTGCATATACAAATACACAATAACTTGTGCAAAGGTAAGTGCATGAATTAAACTAAGCTGTTTATGGATGAAAAACACAGCAAAATCAATTTTGAATAAAAACATTTATGTTATTTTAATATGCAAATAAGAAATGTAGGAATTAAACTTATATTTAAGGACTGTCAGGATATGGCATACAGATGTTTTCACTGCAGTCTAGGACTGTTTGACTGCTTGCAAAGAATAATGAGTATGGTTTTAATGCAAGTTACATAAATATTGTATTCACTATTGAAAAAACATTGTTTTTTAATGTCCATGATCCTCAATTTGATGATTTTCGATGGCTGGGCTCTATGTGAGCTTCTTATGGAAGGCCTTTTGCTAGCTTTGGCTTCTTTTCACAGGGTATTGTGCTTGCTAAGTATTTCAAGCCTAGCATCACAGCAGCAGTTGACGATCAGCAACAAACAGGGAATGCAGACAGATAGGTGTTATCTAGGCCGAAGAGAGTGGCATACGTACAGTAGGCAATTGGTGATTTGGTACCCAGTGCTTGGGACACTTGCATGAGGTACATTGAGTAAGTCACAGTAATGGGGTGTCTGTGGAATGGGGAAGTGAAAGCAGGAGACAGGTAAGTAATGTATGTGTATATTTCACAGGAGGAGTTCACTCTGCTACCTGTGAATAAACACACTTGTTCATAGTATTCACCCAACAGAGTGGGTTGCAGGCATAGATGCTTATTGATCCCATGTCATGAGTTGCCCCTTCAGCCGCACAGACATTGTAGCCACCTGCACAACATTGTGAATTGTAGTTTTGATTTTTAATATGCTAAACAGTGTTTAAGTGGGCAAAGACCTGTTTCTATTGAGTCCTCATTCCATCATTTACAGTGCTGTCCCAGCAACAGAAATCCTTAAGCCAAAAAAAATACATCTGTGTGACATGATTGGAGACTTTACCTGTCTAACTTCATTTTGGAGGGGGTGTAGGGAAGGAAGGAGTTGGACCAGAAGGAGGAGGATGATGACAAGTAGGAGAGGAGAATATGGACCAAAAGGTGGACCATAGGGAGGGCTAGGACGACCAGAGCCACGAGAACAAGAAAAACCAGGCCCAGGGAGACCTATTCTACAAGTACCAGTGTTACCAATACCAGACTGACCAAGTACAAATAGATGATAAGGAACATGACAAGGAAAAACAGGACTAGGGTCATCAGGACCAGGATGAGAAGGATCAGGAGGCCCAAGAGGATGTAAAACTCAGGGAACTGTACCCAGTAGACAAGGGCGCGAAGGAACAGAAACACCAGGGGTAGAAGGAACAGAAGGTCCTGGACCATAATAACGAGGCGAGACTGACAGCACCAACCAGGACTAGAGGAACTAGGATGACAGGATCCAGGAGTAGCAGACCCAGGTGGACAGACCAAAGAGGACCAGTACCAGGAGACCACTGGAAAGAAGGGCCAGAGACAGGAAGGTCAAGACCACAGAGATCATATCCAGGAGGACCTATAACCTGGGCTAGCAGGACCTAGAGACCCTAGATTGGAATCAGGACGTCTAGCCCCAGCGGGAACAGTTTCAGAAGGTCCATGAGGATCAGACTCAGGGAGATCCTAAACCAGCCTGACAAGTACTACATTAACTAGGGTGACCCGCAACATGGAGGACCTGTGCCAGTGGGATGAGGAACACCAGCCATAAGAGAACCATTACTAGGAGGACCATGATAGAGGGGAATTGACGGGAAAGTCTGGGTTTCCTAACTTTCCAATGTAGAACAGGCTTGTTGGAATGGGTTTCTGTCACTTACAGTTCACAAATAGGAAAGGAGTCATACCTATCATTTATCTCATGGCTGTACAATTCGTAGGGCACAGGCATGAAGACAGCATCCTACCTGTGACCACTGACTTCAACCATGCCACATGCAGGACTTGGTCCACCTCACCCATTACAGCTATTGTCTGCTCAATAGCAGACAAGGCCACCCATAGAGCGAGGGCAGAGCCACGAAAGCAAGAGTAAATATGGTCCTTCGCCTGACTGGCTCTTTCTTTTCTCCTTCTTTTCTCATGTTGCCCAATACGGCATATGACAGTGGGTTCATGTGTGGCCTTTACCACCTTTTTCTTCTCGCATTTCTTCTGTTGAGCAGGGATGGCTCCTCCGTTGGAGCAGAGGAGCTACACCACACTTAAAATCCCCCCAAAACCCCAGAGATGAAAAATAAACAGAACATCAGGATGGGGGCGGGGGTAAATATAATTATTTTACAAAATTTTAAAAATCCCATCCACATAAGCATTTTAGTATGTACCTAATATTTAATGCAAGAGAAGGTCTCACTGGAGCTATGAGTTGGTGATCGTCTCAGTGGGCAAGTCTTGCCATGAGTTGGCCAGTTCGAGGTCGTGACAAGCCCAAACTTTTACTTCAAGAGGAGGTCTCCCTGATGCCAACCCAAGGGCACCGGTTAGGGATCAGGAGCCACTCCATCAGAGGCCAACAGGAAGGTTCAGACCTGTCCAGACAGGTCCAGTTGCAGCTGGTCAGCTGGGCAGTTGCAGGGAGGCTTCTGGAAGCTTCTTGTCTCCCTGTAGCCCATGCAGGAGGTCAACCAGTTGATCTTTGGAGCAACTCTGGGTAGCCTGGAATCAAGGCAAGCAGGTCTAGTCTTCTTTCTTCACACAGCAAGGCAGACCTTTAAGCAGCATGGCAGTCCTTCTGGCAGAAGGGTAGTCCTTCCTCTGAATTTGCACAGGTCCAGGAGTGTTCTGATGAGTGCTTCTGAAGGTCCCTTTTTATACCTGGTGGCAGTCTGTGTGAGAATTCCCTGGCCTACCCCCCAAAATTGGTTTTGGTCAGTTCTTCCCCTGGTTCTTGCTCCAAACTGTCTAGGGGAACAAAGGCAAGGGCTGGCCTGGTGTCAGGTTCCTTTCTGTGTGCTGTGGGCATGGTCCTTGAAATGTAATCAGGGCAGGATACAGCTCCTCCCAGCCATCCTGATAGGAAGACCCTCTCCCAGCTACACACAGGTCCCATTGTTCACTGTCTGGGCCCAATACACATTCTTGATGGGAGAACAGACTTTACCATTAGAGGGGATTTTATATTACAATTCATTAGAGTGCAAACAGTATTTCTCTATCTGCTCACCAATCTGGAGTTAGCTCTCATTAATTGAAATAAGGTAACCCAGTGTTAGCCTATGGGAAAGATTGGCCTTAAAACAGTGAAAAACAATTTTAGGAGTTTTTTACTGTCAGGACATGTAAAACTTAAATACACTTGTCATAATTGTTAAATGCCATATACCCTAATTATTAGCTTTAAGGGCCTTCCTCAGGATTGGTTTGTAAGTTTTAAAAAGGAAGGTTTATGCCTGGCAAAAGGTTTATTTTTCCTGCTCAAAACGTTGCAGCAGAGCTCTCGCATGCAGGAATATGAATAAAGAGGTAGCAGCAGGGCTCTGGCATGCAGGAATATGAACGGATAGGTATCAGCAGGGCTATCACATGCTTGAATATGAATGGAGAGGTTAAAGCAGGGCTCTCGCATGCAGGAATAGGAATAAATAGGGAGCAGCAGGGTCTCATATGTTTGAATATGAATGTATACGTGCTTGCATGGCCTCTTTCATGCAGAAATATCACTGAATATGTAGCTGCAAAGTTCTATGTGTGATAATGTAACTGGAAAGGTGGGAGCAGGGCTCTTGCATCCAGGAATATGCACTGATAGGTAGCAGCAGGGCTCTCGCATGCAGGAATATGCATGGATAGGGAGCATCAGGGCTGTTGCATGTAGGAATATGCATGGCTAGGTGGCAGCAGGGCTCTCGCATGCAGGAATATGCATGGATAGGTGGCAGCAGAGCTCTTGCATGCAGGAATATGCATGGATAGGTGGCAGCAGGGCTCTCGCATGCAGGAATATGCATGGATAGGTGGCAGCAGGGCTCTCGCATGCAGGAATATGCATTGAAAGAGAGCAGCAGGGCTCTTACGTAGGAAAATACGAATGGATAGGTAGCAGCAGGGCTCTGGACATGCTTGAATATGAATGAACAAGTGTTAGCACTATTCACTGCTGCAGGAATAATAAGTGATAGTAGTCAGCTGGGTTACACCTGTGCAGTATTATTGAATGTGACATTGGGACTCTGCATGTGCATGAATATTAGTGGCCAGTTGTCAGCAAATAGTAATTTTCAGCAAAGACACCTCACTGTGGGACTCCACCTGGTGCCCTGCGAACTTGGACCCACACCCCTCAGTGCAATCTATGCAAAGAACCCCGGAATAATAATCAACAGCCAACTCACCAGTACCGGCTAAGTGAATGCCATTCCATCTCCTCATTCAACACATTCAAAAATAGTGAAGAAAATCTTTCAGATGGCTCCCTACCAACAATCATAGAACTGTCACTCAAGCCCTCATCACCTGCAAGCTGTACTACAGCAATGCACTCTATGGTGGAATCAACACTCAACTGACCAGAAGACTTCAGTCCATACAAAACTCAGCGGCCAGGCTCACCCTCAACCTACCACCCGGCCTGCATAGCACGTTGCACCTCAAAGAGCTCCACTGACTACCGATCCGAAAATAAGCATTGTCCTTATGTACCTCAACAACAGCATAAACTTCCACACACCTACCAGACATCTCTGTTAAGCCAGACTCCTACTTGTACCCCTCCCCCTTCATACACAGAACCAGATCCAGAGGTTGTGCCTCATCCTATCTCGCTCCTAAAGCCTGGAACAATCTGTCCTTGTACAACAGAGCCTCCTCCTCAGTTCTTGAATTCCCCAAAAACTGAAGACCTAGCTCATCACTTAGCCTAACATAACGTAACATAACACAACATAACTAACATAACTTTGCACGTGCAGGAATATGAATTTGATAATGGCAATGAGGCAAACAGGAGTAGTCCCTGTGGCAGGGAAGTGGCAGCTGCCCCTAGTTCTAGTCTTATTGACCATGGCAAACCCATGCAGTCATGTGGGAAACAGGGTGGTTAAGAGAGATTATTTATTTCCCCAAGAGGATAATGATGAACACTGTCTGCAGCTCCCAGCCAGCTACTGGCATGCCCATGCTCCTGCACCACTGGTGAAGCGGGGAGGTTGCCCAAGCAGGATTTCCACGGTTTTACCCCCGTCTCTGGTAGAGCAGCTAGGGCGCCAGCTTCTATTGATATTTTCCCAGTCTACCTGCAAGTATCCTGTATTTGCAGAAATTAAGGTCTTCAGCAGTAGTCACAACATCTCTGCACAGGCACCTGTACCGAGCAGCTGAAGGAAGCCAAACTTCACTGAGTGCTGACCATAAAACACTGATCTGAGCTCTGCAGCATGCCTGCTAACAACAGACAGCGCCCCCAGCAATCACTGGCCATTACTCAGAGCTGTGAGAGGCCTCATGTTCTCCCTTTAAGCCATTGCCAAATCGCTTGATTGATAATGCAGGCACTCTTAGATATGTCTCCTCTTAGCAGAGGCTACAGGTCAGGAGCATCATATATTTCAGAGGCGCTGGGACTAATGCTGTGATACGCTGCTATGAAAAGTGCTCTGCAGAAGGATGCAGCCCCTGGGACAGAAGGACCCCTGAGCCTTGGCAGTTTTAAATAAGATTCAGACAGGTTCACAGGCAGATTATTGGACCTCAGACCTTTCAACCAGGAGTATCATTTTTACACCCCACCCTGGACTTGAGTCACTAAAACTAAGATGTTTGGAATGCGTCACCCTCATGCTTTGTGCCACTTGGAACTTGTGGCACATACTGTGAGGATAAGCTTAGCCTCCAGGTTTTATATTACAGAAAGTGCATAGGAGGCAACTGCATGTATGATAGTTGTTTGAGCTGCCAGGGGCACTTTGTATTACGGAAGGTGCCATAGACACTTGCTAAGCTTCTTGAGTAATATGGATCACACCGGCACAAAATATGCACCAGTGTGATCATAAGTAGGTGTAGGCAAAACATTCCGGAATTGGTGGAATTATGGCGACTCCAAATTCCGGTAATCGCCATGTGGCAGATTTTTTGAGTTCCTTTACAGTGTGTGCGCGATTTGGCATCCCACTGGTGCGATTTACGGTCACTTGGAGGACATCCAGTGAGATTTTTCCAACACGGGCGGTAGCAACTGTTAATTGTCACAAGGCTGACACTAGAGTAGAAAATCTACCCAAGCGTCCGCAAAATTAACTGGAGTACCTCTGGTGCGTGGTGTCGTTTGCGCTGATTTTCCAGCATGGAACGCGCTCCCAGCTCTAAATTACAGTGCGAGCAGCGTGACTTGTCTATTTCCTTTTTATGTAACCCTGCAGAATTCCACTGAGTCAAATTCCACAAGTTACTCCCTACCCTAATCATAAGAAGGCATTCTCTTGGGGGCATGGTCCTATGGAAATGAGGCAACCTTTTGACATTGCACCTACGCTGTATTACAGATGCAGTGACAGAGGCAAGTACGCATGTAATTGTGAACTGTGAGGAATCAGGACCTGTTTGCAGTGTCCCCCCACTTTTTTGCCCCCATTTTGCTTACTAGGTGTTGGTTTTCTGACTCTGACTGCACCCTGGGCTCTGCTAACAGACCCAGGGCCTCTGCTCTGATTAAAAGTATATGGTCACTGCGTATAATTACAATTGGCAATGACGGACCCCTGTAAGTCCCCAGTATATAATAAGGTAAGGGGTATTCAAACTACCTATAAGTCCCTAGCATACGATAGAGCAGGGAGGTTTAGAGGCCCAGTAGATTTCCAACACTGTGTGCATTGCTGTGTTGCCTGCTGCCATTTTAAAGGCAGCCCTGCTTAGCAGACTGTCTTTAAAGGTAAATTATATGCAACTTCAACTTTGGAATTAAAGGTACTTCCAAGGTAGTGATCTACCTTATTTTTACATGTAAGTCACCCCTAAGATGTAGGTGAGGCAAGGGTAAGGTGCCATGTTACTATAATCAGGGACATTGTAAAAGATGTTTTATAAGCCCTGGCGAGAGAAAAACTTCCAAATTTGTTTTTCCTCATTGTAGATAACTAGCTCCATAGGCTAACATTGGAATATTTTATTTAAGCATAAATTTTGATAGGAAGGAGCTCAAAATATCATTCAAGTACTTAAAATAATAGTTATGATAAATCCACTAACTTACCACTGTTAGATTTATAATAACTATCACAGAAATTAAGTTATTAAACTTTCTTTTCTGTAAGCCAAAATCCAGCCTTCCAGCTGCCCTCTCCTGATTAGCTAGCCTTGCCAGGCTGAGCCAAGCTATCTTACTGAGGTGTGTAGTAGCCAGAGGATTTCCTGTGGGTGGAGAACAGCAGTGGGAGAAGCAACAAGCAGGATCGGGTGGAGTAGCCAGACTGGTCTTCAAAGGGAGAATGACACTTTAGGACAGCACAGGCTCATCCCCACATCCTTCAACCCCAGCTGCATTGGAGCCCCTATGATTAGATTAGGGAATGGGATGGAAAAGGAGTATTAAGGAATCTTAGCCACACGAATGGGTTGGCTTAGCCTGGTCTAAACTCCAAGGAGAGACTTTCTCTATTTTGGATTTTGGAAGAATAGTGCTTTCTGAGACAAAAATATGCCACACTTTGGAGGAAGTGGTCATACACCTGAGTGGCACCCTGCATCCCATTGTTCAGGGGTTCCCCCCCTACTTGACACCCAGGACCACTGCATAAATATGGAAGAGCTGAATGGCAAATCCGATCTGCTGCCTGAAACTACGAGGAGAAGAAATTACAAAGGTCTGCACTCTAAGTACTATGCCTTCCTTCAAGAAGGATTAAGGAGTGGACCCTCTGCAAGCTACAGGTTAACTGAGCCCACCTGCATCCTCTCGACCAAGATGTCCCTAGCCTGGAGTGCGTCCTGTGGACTTTTAAGGATTTGGCCAGGTGCATTGTGGGATTTGTAGTACCAACATCCCAAGTACCATCTCAGAGACCCCAACCTACTGGAATGGTGTTGCTAACACTTTGAAACCTCAAGGGGACCTACTGGAAGAAGATCCAGAGGTTTGGTGAAGTTTGGGAACCTTTTTGTAAAAAGCACCATAAGGTGACCAACTCAACGCCGAGAGTCAAGCCAGCAACGCTCAACCGCGACCCAGCCTGAATTTCAGATTCGTCCTGCTTAAAGCTCCGGAGCTGCAGACTTCCAGGATTTCACAGGGGCATCACAGAACACCTGGCCGATGACATTGACACGAATATGGCTTGAAGAGGAGCCTTGCTTGGCCCTTAGACAAAAAGTTCCAGAAAAATGACTAAGAGAGAAAGTAAAATTTTGACCGATGCCTTCCGCTTAGTATATCCGACCAGGGATCCATCGTGGTTGGCCTCAAACTTTGACTTTTTCTCGGCCAAGAGCGAGCAGATGTCCTAATTTGGCGCTATTGTTTTTGAGCACTAAAAAGTGTTTATTCTTTAAAAATGTATATCTCCAGTTCCCTTCATTGGATGCTTGTCGTTTTGGTGTCAATTCCTTCATAAAAATACAATCTATTTTTATAAATTGGTTTTGGATTTTTATTGTGTGTTGTGCCTTACTTGTTCAATGTATTGGTGTTTTTACCTGTGTTATAAAGTTGTATCCTGCCTCCTCGTTGCCAGCTACCAAGGGTTGAGCAAGGGATTAATTTATTGAGACCCTACCTGAACCTGCTATTTTATTTGTGGCCTTATTACTAGAGGTAAGTCACTACTTATCACTATAATAAACCCCTTTCCAACAAAAACAAAATGTTTTTTTTAAAGTTTGCTACCGGGCCATCATATCTGACTCTACTGTCCTTCAAATAATTTGTGCATAGACAGGAACTGCTATGATAACAGTTCCTGTCGATTTAGGGAGCTGTCCACAGGCCCTAAAGGACAACTCTACATTTTTGTGGGCGAAGGTCTCTCAGGATGTCGGTAGGTATTGTCCTCATCCATCCTGACTGGGTTTACTCCGTCGTCGAAACTCTGAATCAAGCCCATAGATTTTTTTACTTCTGACATGAGATTGGAATGAAGCCTTTTAAATATACTATGTAGGTCACTTCTTAAGGAGCCCTATGCAATTGTTTCTATTTTGATAAAATCACCCTAAATATTAGATGCCCCAATGTTACTGCGATAGCACTTTTCTATTTCTGGTTTTTACTTTTACAAATCATTGTTTTCAGTCTAATTTGCTTACTTGAACTGAACCAGAATGAATAATTAACAAAATGCACAGATTTGCTGCCGAAAAAGAGATGTTCTCATAACACGGTGTCTTTTGTTAAACCTATATCTGGCTCTTGCTCATTTCCAAGGCTTTGTAAGTAAGAGCGAGTATATAGCTTTAGAAGAGTAAACAGCTTTAACTAGTCTTGTAAAGCTTCTAATCATCTTAATTTTTAGTCGCATCTGCAGGTAAATATAAAGAAGTAAGAGCATTTTTGGAAAACGAGACAGCTCTATAAAGACCCTCCCAAGTTGCTATGTCTTGGCCAATGGTGTAACGGGTGGCATTTTGTGCCATGTCTGTCAAAATAACTTGGAAACATTCAAATGTTTGGGACTTTTAGACTTAAAAGTTAGTGCCTGCACCTCAGCCAGCTTTAGCCTTAAGGGCCTCATGTTGCAAAATCACACGGTTTGTGACCACAAAACTACTTATCATTACGCTCAAAATTCTTTTTATAAGTTGGGAGATTTCTTTAGACTAGTAAAAGGACGTTTGCGATCGTTTCTGAATTGCAAATAGGAGGGTTCATGAAAGAGGTTTCCTGCTTTTCCAATTCAGAAAGGAATTGATTGATAATTTGTGATGCAAATGTTGTTGTAAACCATTGATGAGCTAATGGCCCCTAGTTGGGGTCGCAACTAATTTGCAAAGGGGAAGGCGTCCATTTAGGATGGATGCCTTAGGGAGGGAGAGATTTTCCCAAAACTGCCGGCCAATTGTGCAGTATCTCTACTATTCAGATAGCGACCAGACAAATATAGAAGTTGTTCTGCTATTTGCATGGCTGCTGGACAAAAAGGCAGAATCTCTACTTTTCAGCCAGCAGCCACGTAAATATTTAAGTTTTCCTGCTATTTGCATAGCTGCCAGATGCCCAGTGCAGAATCTCTACTATATAACCAGTGGCTGGGTAGGAAGTGAAGTTTTTCTGCTATGTGCAAGTCCACCAGCCACACAGTGCAGAATATCTACGGTTTATCCAGCAGGTGAGTGAATAGTGAAGTTTTCTGCTAATTGCATGGTGCAAGCAAGACAGAGCAAAATCTCTACAAATTAGTCAGCAGTCATGCAAATATTTAGGTTTCCTGCTATTTGTACCGACATCAGCAAGATAGTGTAGAGCCTCTACTATTTAACCAGTTGCCGGTTAAATTGTAGACTTTTTTCATCTATTTGCACAGCTGTGAGCCGAACATTTTAGAATCTCAACTGTTTAGCATGTGGCCAGGTAAATGGTGAAGTTTCTCTGCAATTTTCACAGCCATCTGCCAAACAGTCAGACTATTAGTTAGCCAGTGGCCAGGTAAATAGTGAAGTGTCTTTGCTAATTTCAAGGCCGCCTTCCAAATAGTAAATAATTGCTACTATTTAACCAGTGGCTGAGTAAATAGCAGAAAAAAAAATCACTATTTAGCTGGAGGCCGGATAAATAGCCGCTAACATTTATGAATTATTGGGAAGCAGGAGGGACATGCCTGTGGGCACTGGTAAGCCTGATTATTAAGAAGTTAAGATCTTGCAGTTTAGTATTGATCATTGCCAAAGAACGTTCGGCCTTTAATACAGCAGTTAATTGTTTTTCAAGGGTGTGTGTTTGTCGCAAAAGAGCTGGGATCATCACGTCTTCTTCTTGGGAGATGATTTCCTCTGAGGTTTGTGAAAAGTCTAATGCACTTGATTCAAGCAGATCTTCATCTGTTATTTGATAAGCGATTGGTCTGTGGTCAGGTTGTGTGACAGGGGATGTTTCATCAGCACCATACTATTTAAGTTTACTTGGACCGTTGCTCATTTTCATTTACAGTTTGGGTGGTTTTGTAGGTCGCCAACTCTGATAGACCGAGGGCTGGGCATCCTGGTTTTGATGGACCATATAAGGGAAGCCATTGCCTTGTAGCATCTGTATAAGCTAATAATACTAAAAAGGGAGTATAGAGATCTATTCAGCTGTTAGTCCTAGTGGCTTTCAATTTATCATGACCTTTTGAGTGGCTCCATGTCACTGTGTATCATGGGGTCCTGAAATGTATTTCATTTTTCTTGGGTCTGCTGCAGCAGGGGTATTGATAGAGGTTTTACTAGATTTGTTGGTCTCCAGAGGATTTAGCTTTGCTTGTGAGGGTTCTAAAAATATTGGGCCAGATGCATGAAGCATCTGAAGAGTGATTTCCTAATTGCGACAAATAGCACCTCGCAATTAGGAAATGGCTGTTCAGAATGCACCATGGTAGTTGCATCAACAATTTGCGCATCAGTATTTGTTTGGCGCGCTACTGAGGTAATCGCATTCTGCAATTTCCTAAATTAGCTGCCATCGTATTTTGGCATAGCCTGATGACCTCACAACCGAAAAGTGCTGCCCAATTGGAAATAGCAGAGTGTGCATGCTGGAGATTGTGGACAGTATCCAAACAACATCGACCTGTGTGTGTGTGTGGCATCCACCCATAAAGACATTAAATGTCAAGAAAGGACACAAAGAAGGGGGCTGGGGCCTGGAAACGCAAAATTAAGTATTTTAGAAAAGAACTGGAAATATTGACAGAGAAGCGTGTTGGGCACCATGACAAACCTTTTGGGAAATCATCCCTCACAGTCCCTTTATCACAAAAGAATTAAATATGGAAAGCAATACAGGAAAAAATCAACTCTGTTGGTGTGATGCAGAGATCCATTGAGGGAAATGAGAAAACAATGGCAAGATCTCAGATCATGGACAAAAGAGAAGGTTGCAAACTGTCTAATCGAGGCAGCGCTACTGGAGGAGGTCCCCCACTGCCCCAAACCAACTGCAATAGAAGAACTGGTAAAAACTACTCTGAAATCAGAATCAGTCACTGGATTCAGTACAACTGATAGATCTGACATTTCAGGAACCTCTCAAGGTAAGTATAATATAGCATTGTTACATACAAACATATATGTCGTTAGGCAGTGTCAAAACACTTATACATTATACAACCTTTTCAATTCTTGTGCATACATAAATAGGGAATGGAATCAGCATATTAGTGTACATTAAAAAAGCAGTGAATTTCCATAGTGTATCATGGTAGATGTAGTGAAAACACATTAACACATTAGCTTGAGTACAACAAATTTATTAATCATGATTCCATTTTCTAACAGATATCCATGCTCATGGAAGTGATATGTAAGAAGCCGAGGGACATGAGGAATCTCACATGCACTTTGGTGGACCAATTAATCTTCTTAGCCAGGGCACAGAACCCTAAGTGGAATATATGAATGACAGAGTCACAGAACATACACATTTAGTGCAAGAAGGGTGTGGAAGAGACACACAAAGTGTCACCCAGGAACCTGTAGGGAGGCTAAGACAACTCCGGTCGATGTGGAGCTCGCACTCGCCATGTTGCCAACACACAATCCTACAAATTCTGGGAACTGCTCATAGTGACGAAAATGTGCATCTCTTTGGAGGTTTGAATGTGTCAATGCTTAAGGTTCAGTACCTGCAGTCAAAAGACAAACATGAAGAAATCATTACATTTGGTTTTCAAAAAATTTGACATACCCTTGCTTGAACCCAGATTTCATGAAGGAAAAGCTAGATAGTTTGACAGATGTAATGAAGACGACTCTATGTATTGAATTAAATCAGGATATTATGCAGTACTTAATTTGTAAAACAATAAATGCTGGGCCCTTGTCAGAAGGCCACTGCAGCTTGCATCACCCATTGCCCATGTCAGCGCAGGAAGCGACAGTACCAACACAACTACTAACCGTCACACTCCTGCAAGTGTGACAACTTGAACTATTCCAGTCCCCCCAAAGCCATAAGAATGGCTTAGGCAGCAGGTATTACTATTTTTATAGTATAATTCAGTTAATAATCAACTGTTCTTACGCTAATCTGTTAATTGTACTAGCAGCACCACCATGTGGCAGACTGCCATAAGTGCTGATGTTGACAATTACATGCCGGTCCCAAGAAGTGGAAACCACTGGCTCAAATTACGCATTGATATTATGAGTCAAAAGCGTAGGAGACATCAACACTATGTACGTATTGATTTCTTAAGTAGGTCAATTAATTGCCTTGTACATGCCACATCTACATTGTCATGGCGTACTGTCAGCCTACAAGTTGAAATGGGCCACTACAGCAGGGAAGAAGCACGAGGCCTCATCAATACAAATGTTGTAGAAACAGTGCAAAAATTACAGATTGCAAGTGTTACACAAGTAGTAGCAGCAGAAAGTGAGGATCAGTCTAGTGTCAGCATGTTGCCACAGATAGCATGATTCTTTGTGAAACCAGGAATCGTACTGCTATTGAGGGCAATGTAGGAGATACAATATCTGCTCGTGGCAAATTCAAAATAGACATTTTATTTGTCATTTGTTATTTTTGGTGTATTTAGGGTAACAACACATGTTATACCTTTTATTTTATATTATTATATAACACACATATTATACCTTTTGTACCTTATAATTTACATTTTGTGACATAGATTAATGTTACATTACTTTGCTTACATACATTACCATTTCTGAAAGTAAAGCGAGACTATGGTTTACCAACTACAAAGCATTTGTATTATTACGCAAAAAAGATTTTGTACATTTATAACTTACCCTGTAAAATAATTATTTGTTACATTAGCGAGGCGTTGGGCTGTTCTTGAGTCATCATCATGTTGAGCTGCTGATGGCTTTTCGTCCTCTTCATCAGACTCTGACTCAGACATCCAAACTTCCAATTCTTTCTGAGTCACTATATTGTGTAGAATTGCACATGTTGACACCTTTTTACGACTTATTTCTGGAGAATATTGTAGGACATCTCTACACCAATGGAGACATCAGACTTTACTTTTTAAAGGTCCAAAGGTCCTCTTGTTCTTCTATGTGCAACACTATGCCGACGCTCAATCCGTGTAGAAGAGTTCAGACAGCAGTCATTATCCATGGACTTTAGCCATAACCACTATTACCTACAACATCAATGTACATATTAGCACATCATACTCTAGATATATGTGCCTTAAAAAAATTATTAAATACTTAAAGCTAATTTACCCAGTATATATCCATCTTCATTTGTGTCTTATGCAAATATTTTTTAAATGCTGGGCTTATACTCCTCTCTTTAATGTAACATTGTGTGGCTGATTTCCTTGATTTTCGACTGCAGCAAAATCCCCATCGTTTTTAGTCCGTTGGTCTGTTCATAGCTGCTTGTTGTTGTTATATATGCAAAATCATTTGCCAAAGGCAATAAAGTCCATTGTTGAGGTGGGTGATGGATCGTCCCTCAAAGGTCCAGGCATTTTCATGGGGGTTAGGTTTTTTTTTTGTCTTTGGTGTGCACTGTAGGCATACTGTTGGATAGCGATCAGGCTCCAGGCACGAAATGAGAATGCTCCACTTGGCAAAACATGATGTAGTCAAACTCATGTTTGTATTTTAATACAATTGTTTTGATTTTTCTACATTTCTGTGCAGAAAGAAAATCTATACTTTATTGATTCTTCAGAAACCATTTTTTTAACATTCGGGCAATACGTCAGGAGACTGAGAATGTTGCTTTAGTTCAAGTAATCATGTGACCTCTAAAGTTCTATTACGGTTTTAATAGTCTAACAAAAGTCTCAAGCTCTGAGCTAACAGCTGGTGGACTTGTTGAAAGGGTGTTGCTTTTCTCCTATTGGGTGCTCCGGGGCCTGAGTGCTTCCACAGATTGCTTCCCTGACTTGTGCTGTCAGTGTGCTAATCTTGCTGGTAGTTTGGAATACTCTTTCCATAAAAGCGTTCGGAGACTCTCTGTGTGCGCGGAATGAAAAAGAGGACTCTTCTCCAGATTTATCTAGCATTTTTTGATGGACTGATGAGAACTGAGGATACTGCTGGCGTATTTTGATAAAGGTTTTTCGCACTTATTTCTTTGGTTTCCTTGTGCTTTATAATAGGGATGCCCTGCGGAGCCTCATAGTTTGTGATGGACTTAGTTACAGGAGGTCAACTTGACTGTTTTGTTTAATGGTTGAGTTGTCTCTTCTTTCCTATTTTGGGATCATGTTGCTTGTGCTCATGTGGAAAGTCTTGTTCAAATGTCAATACTTTTTTACATTTTCCAAATCATCCTGCAGATGCTGGTGGAGATTGGAGAGGAATGTGTCGGTTCAATATCATGCTCCGTTGAAATTGTTAGATAACAACTTTCAATGTGATCAGTATATGAAGGGGGTTTTGGCTCAGTTCCAATTTTTTTATTTCCTATGGAAGAGAGGGAATAACAAATCGTTTCAGGCTTAAAACAGGGTGCGGTTGGATTTCATATCAAAAATGCATTTCTTTGCTTTTGACTCATTTGTCTCTTATGCAATTCTTTTTTTAAATGCAGGGCTTAATGTCTTCTTTTAAGGTATCCTTGTGAGGCTGGTTTCTATTATTCTCTGCTGCAGCAAAATCCTCATCTTCTTTTGTCTGTTTATAGCTGCTTTTTGTCGTTGTGTTTGCAAACATTTGCCAAAGGCAATAAGTCCATTGTTGAGGTGCGTAATGGATCTACCCCTAAAAGTTCAGACATTTTCATTGGGTTTCAATCTTTTTTTTTTGTGTGTTTTACTGTAGGGATATTGTTTGAGAGCGATCAGGCTCCAGGTGAGAAATTAGAAAGCCCTACTTAGCAAATGTTGATTTTTGAAGCTTAATGCAGTCAAACTCATCTTTGTATTTTAATACCATTGTTTTGGTTTTTCTATTTTCTCCTTTCTGTGGAGAAAGAGACGCAATTTTTTAATGATTCTTCAGAAAACATTTTTGGACATTCCAGAGATACGTCAGGAGTTTGAGAATGTTGCCTTGGTTCAAGTGATCATTTGCCCTCTAAAGTTGTTTTGTGCTTTTAATAGAATAACAAAAGTCTAAAGTTCTGGGTTATAGCAGGTGGACTTGCTGAAAGGGTGTTGATTTTTCTTCCATTTCACCGATTGGATGCTCTGGGACTGAGTGCTCGCACAGATTGCTACCAATGTCTTGTGCTGTCAGTGTGATAATCTTGCTGGAGGTTTGGGGTACTCCTTCCCTCAAAAAACGAGGAGACTTGTAATAAGTTAGGGCTATCCATGTGCGGGGGATGAAGAGGGGGCTCTTCTCCCGATTTAGCTAGCATTATTTGATGGACTGGTGAGGACTGAGGGTAGTGCTGGCATATTTTGATGAAGGTTTATTGCACTAATTTCCGTAGTTTTCTTATGCTTTATAATAGGGATGCCCTGTGGAGCCTCATAGTTTCTGATGGACATAGTTTAAATGGAGGGCTTAAAGTCTTCTCTTAATGTATAATTGTGCAACTGGTTTCCTTGATTTACTGCTGCAGCAAAATCATGATCTTCTTTTGTCTGTTTATAGCTGCTTGTTGTTGTCATATTTGCAGACTCATTTTCCAAAGGCAATAAGTTCATTGTTGTGATGGGTGATGGATCTTCCTCTTAAAGACCAGACACTTTCATTGGGTTGATTGTTTTTTTTTCTTTTTCATGTGTTGCACTGTAGACATATTGTTGGAGAACGATCAGGTTCCAGGTGCAAAATTAGTATGACCCACTTGGCAAAAGTTGAGTTTTGTATCATAATGCAGTCAACCTCATCTTTGTATTTTAATACCATAGCTTTGGTTTTTCTATTTTCTCCTTTCTGTGCAAAACAAAAGTAATGTTTTTATTGATTGTCCAGAAACTTTTTGGGACATTCTAGAGATACCTCAGGAGTTTCAGAATGTTGCCTTGGTTCAAGTAATCATGTAACCTCTAAAGTTGTATTGTCGTTCTAATAGAATAACAAAACTCCTAAGCTCTGGGTTACAACTGGTGGACTTGCAGAAAGGGTGTTGATTTTTCTTCCATTTTACCCATTGGGCGCTGCTGGATCTGAGTGCTCGCACAGATTGCTTCCCTGTCTTGTGCTGTCAGTGTGCTAATCTTGCCGGTGGTTTGGGATACTCCTTCCCTCAAAGAGCTTGGAGACTTGTACAAGTTAGGGCTATCCATGTGCGGGGGATGAAGAGAGGGCTCTACTCCAGATTTAGCTAGTGTTATTTGATGGACTTGTGAGGACTGAGGACAGTGCTGGCATAGTTTGATGGAGGTTTTTTGCACTAATTTTTTTTATTTTCTTGTACTTTATAATAGGGATTCCCTGCAGAGCCTCATAGTCTGGGATGGACATAGTTACAGGAGGTCCCCTTGCCTCTTTTTTTTTAAGGTTGAATTGTCTCTTCCTTCCAATTTTAGGGTTTTGTTTCTTCTGTTCTTGTGAAAAGTCTTGTTCAAATGTCAGTCCTTTTTTTTCGAAATCAACCTGTAGATGCTGTTGGAGTTTGGATGAGGAATGTGTCCGTCCATATCATGCTCTTCTGAAGTTGTTAGATCACAGCTTTCAATATGATTAGTATACTTAGGGGGTTGTGGCTCAGATTCTAATTTTGTATTTCCTATGAAAAAGAGGGTGTAACATTTGATTTTTGGCTTAAAACTGGGTGCGGTTTGATTTCATATCAAGATTCCATTTCTTTGCTTTTTAGTCATTTGTCTCTTATGCAATTCCTTTTTAAATGCAGGGCTTAAAGTCTTCTTTTAATGTATCATTGTGAGACTGGTTTCCTTGATTTTTTTCTGCAGCAAAATCGTTATCTTCTTTTGTCTGTTTATAGCTGCTTGTTGTCATTGTATTTGCAGACCCCTTTGCCAAAGGCAATAAGTTCATTGTTGTGATGGGTGATGGATCTTAATCTTAAAGTCCAGACATTTTCATTGGGTTTCAATTTTTTTATTTTTTTTATTTTTGTGTTGCACTGTAGACATAGTGATGGAGAATGATGAGGTTCAAGGTGGGAAATTAGTATGACCCACTTGGCAAAAGTTGAGTTTTGTATCATAATGCAGTCAACCCCATCTTTGCATTTTAATACCATAGGTTTGGTTTTTCTACTTTCTCCTTTCTGTGCAAAAAAAAGGAATGTTTTTATTGATTGCCCAGAAACCTTTTGGGACATTCTGGATATACCTCAGGAGTTTGAGAATGTTGCCTTGGTTGAAGTAATCATGTGACATCTAAAGTTGTATTGTCGTTCTAATAGAATAACAAAACTCCCAAGCTCTGGGTTGCAACTGGTGGACTTGCAGAAAGGTTGTTGATTTTTCTTCCATTTTACCCATTGGGTGCTGCTGGACCTGAGTGGTGGCACAGATTGCTTCCATGTCTTGGGCTGTCAGTGTGCTAATCTTTCTGGTGGTTTAGAATACTTCTTCCCTCAAAGAGCTTGGAGACTTGTACAAGACAGGCCTATCTATGTGAGTGGGATGAAGAGAGGGCTGTTCTCCAGATTTAGCTAGCATTATTTGATGAACTGAGGGTAGTGCTGGTGTATTTTGATGAGGGTTTTTTGCACTAATTTCTGTTGTTTCCTTGTGCTTTATAATACGGATGCCCTGTGGAGCCTCATAGTTTGCGATGGACATAGTTACAGGAGGTCCACTTGGCTCTTTTTTTTTTAGCTTGATCTGTCTCTTCCTTCCTATTTGGGGGTCTTGTTCCTTGTGTTCATGTTGAAAGTTTTGTTCAAATGTCAAAACTTTTTCACTTTTTCCAAATCATCCTGTAGATGCTGTTGGATTTTGGATGAGTAAAGAGTCCCTTCAATATCATGCTGTTCTGAAGGTGTCAGATCACAGCTTTCAATGTGATTAGTATATGAAGGGGTTTGTGGTTCAGTTTCTAATTTTTTATTTCCAATAGAAGGGAGGGAATAAGATTTCGATTTTAGCTTAAAGCTGGGTGCGGTTTGATTTCATATCAAAATTGCATTCTTGGCTTTTGATTCACTTGTTTCTTATGGAATTATTTTTTTAAATGCAGGGCTTAAAGTCTTCTGTTAATGTATCATTGCGCGTCTCGTTTCCTTGATTTTCGGCTGGAGCAAAAATCCTCATCTTCTTTTGTCTGTTTATAGCTGCTTTTTGTCGTTGTCTTTGCAAACATTTGCCAAATGCAATAAGTCCATTGTTGAGGTGGGTGATGGATCTACCACTAAAAGTTCAGACATTTTCATTGGGTTTCAATCTTTTTTTTTGTGTGTGTTGCACTGTAGGGATATTGTTGGAGAGCGATCAGGCTCCAGGTGAGAAATTAGAAAGCCCTACTTAGCAAATGTTGATTTTTGAAGCTTAATTCAGTCAAACTCATCTTTGTATTTTAATACCATTGTTTTGGTTTTTCTATTTTCTCCTTTCTGTGGAGAAAGAGAAGCAATTTTTTTATGATTCTTCAGAAAACATTTTTGGACATTCCAGAGATACGTCAGGAGTTTGAGAATGTTGCCTTGGTTCAAGTGATCATTTGCCCTCTAAAGTTGGTTTGTGCTTCTAATAGAATAACAAAAGTCTCAAGTTCTGGGTTATAGCTGCTGGACTTGCTGAAAGGGTGTTGATTTTTCTTCCACTTCACCGATTGGATGCTCCTGGACTGAGTGCTCGCACAGATTGCTACCCATGTCTTGTGCTGTCAGTGTGATAATCTTGCTGAAGGTTTGGGATACTCCTTCCCTCAAAAAACGAGGAGACTTGTATAAGTTAGGGCTATCCATGTGCGAGGGATGAAGAGAGGGCTCTTCTCCAGATGTAGCTAGCATTATTTGATGGACTGGTGAAGACTAGGAGCAGTGCTGGCATATATTGATGAAGGTTTTTTGCACTAATTTGTGTAGTTTTCTTGTGCTTTATATTAGGGCTGCCCTGCGGAGCCTCATAGTTTGCGTTGGACATTGTTACAGGATGTCCACTTGACTCTTTTTTTTTAGGTTGAGCTGTCACTTCCTTCCTATTTTGGGGTCCTGTTGCTTGTATTCGTATGGAAAGTCTTATTCAAATGTTAATACTTTCTTACTTTTTCCAAATCATCCTGTAGATGCTGTTGGAGTTTAGTTAGTAAAGTTTCCCTTCAATATCATGCTGTTCTGAAGGTGTCAGGTTACAGCTTCCAATGTGATTAGTATATGAAATGGGTTGCGGTTCAGTTTCTAATTTTTTAATTCCAATAGAAGGGAGGAAATAACATTTTGTTTTTTACTTAAAGCTGAGTGTGGTTTGATTTCATATCAAAATTGCATTTCTCTGCTTTTTAGTTACTTGTCTCTTATGCAATTCTTTTTTTAAATGCAGTGCTTAAAGTCTTCTTTTAATGTATCATTGTGCGGCTGGTTGCCTTGATTTTCTGCTACAGCAAAGTCCTCATTTTCCTTTGTCTGTTTATAGCTGCTTGTTGTTGTTGTATTTGCAGACTCATTTGCCAAAGGCAATAAGTCTATTGATGTAGCTGGTGATGGATCTTCCCCTAAAAGTCCAGACATTTTCATTGGGCTTCAATTGTTATTTTTTTTCTGGTGCTCTGTAGGCATATTGTTGGAGAGCGATCAGGCTCCAAACGCAAAATTAGAATGACCCACTTGGCAAGAGTTGATTGTTGTATTGTAATGCAGTCAAACTCATCTTTGTATTTTAATACATCATTTTGGTTTTTCTACTTCCTCCTTTCTGTGCAGAAAGACAAGTACGTTTTTTTTATTGATTGCTCAGAAAACATTTTATTGACATTCTGGAGATATGTCAGGAGTTTGAGAATGGTGCCTTGGTTCATGTAATCATGTGACCTCTGAAGTTGTATTATCGTTCTAATGGAATAAGAAAAGTCGCAAGCTCTTGGTTACAGCTGGTGGACTTGCTGAAAGGGTGTTGATTTTTGTCCCATTTCATCAATTGGGTGCTCCTGGGCTTGAGTGCTTGCATAGATTGCTTCCCTGTCTTGTGTTATCAGTGTTCTAATCTTGCTGATGATTTAGGATACTCTTCCCTCAAAGAACTCAGAGACTTGTATAAGTTAGGCCTATCCATGTGCGTGGAATGAAGAGAGGGCTCTTCTCGAGATTTAGTCAGCGTTATTTGATGGACTGGTGAGGACTGAGGGTAGTGCTGGCAGAGTTTCATAAAGGTTTCTCACACTAATTTCTTTAGTTTTCTTGTGCTTTATAATAGGGATTCCCTGCAGAGCCTTATAGTTTGCGATGGACATAGTTACAGGTGCCCACTTGGTGTTTTTTTTTTTAAGTTGAGCTTTCTCTTCCTTCCTATTTGGAGTCTTGTTGCTTGTGTTCATGTTGAATATCTTATTCAAATGTCGATACTTTTTTACTTTTTCCAAATCATCCTCTAGTTGCTGTTGGAGTTTGAATGAGGAATGGGTCCGTTCAATATCATGCTCTTCTGAAGTTGTTAGATCACAGCTTTCAATGTGATTAGTATAGGAAGGAGGTTGTCGCTCAGTTTCTAATGTTTAATTTCCTATGAAAGGGAGGGAATAACATTTCGTTTTTGGCTTAAAGTTGGGTGCAGTTTGATTTCATATCAAACTTGTATTTCTTTGCTCTTGAGTCATTTGTCTCTTATGCTGTTCTTTTTTTAAATTCAAGGCTTAAATTCTTTTTTTAATATATCATTGTGCAGCAGGTGTCCTTGATTTTCCATTGCAGCAAAATCTTCATCTTCTTTTGTCTGCGTATAGTTGCTTTTTTGTCATGGTGTTTGCGGATTCATTTGCCAAAGGCAATAAGTCCATTGCTGAGATGGGTGATGGAGCTTCCTCTAAAAGCCAGACATTTTCATAGAGTTTCGATCATTTTTTGTGTTTTTTTGCTATGCACGGTAGGCATATTGTTGGAGAGCGATCAGGCTACAGGTGCGAAATTAGAATGCCCCACTTGGCAAATGTTGGTTTTTGTATCGTAATGCAGTCAAACTCATTCTTGGATTTTATTACCATTGTTTTGGTTTTTCTACTTTCTCCTTTCTGTGCAGAAAGAAATGCAAATTTTTTATTGATTCTTCAGAAAAAAAATTGGGGATTTTCTGGAGATACGTCAGGAGTTTGAAAATGTTGCCTTGTTCAAGTAATCATGTAACATCTAAACTTGTATTATGTTTCTAATAGAATAAAAAAAGACTCAAGCTCTGGGTTACAGCTGGTGGACTTGCTGAAAGGGTGTTCTCCCATTTCACCTATTGGGTGTTCCTGACCTGAGTGTTCGCACAGATACTTTCCCTGTCATGTGCTGTCGTCTGTGTGCTAATCTTGCTGGTGGATTTGGGATACTCCCTATCTCAAAGAGCTCGGAGACATGTACAAGTCAGGCCCATCCATGTGTGAGGGATGAAGAGAGGGCTCCTCTCCAGATTTAGCTAGCATTATTTGATGGACTGGTGAGGACTGAGGATGGTGTTGGCATAGTTTGTTGAGGTTCATCATTATGTTAAATTCACCTGAACACGATGAGGACTATCAGTTAGATACCTGCATCTGCTCCGCTGGGCAAAATGATGGAGGGACAAATGGTGACTTCAGGAAATGGCGGGAGGGAAGACAAAGCTGGCAAGGTTCCCAGTACAGCTTCAGTGGTCAGAAAGGACAGAACAGGCGAGTTGGGGAGGCCAAGTAGTTCTAAGCCCAGACAGCAAGGTAGCAGGGAGGGACAAGGAGATGGGGTGGTTCAGAGGGGAGTTATTCACATAGCTGCTGTCATTGGTCTCAACTGACAGCGTCCACTCCAGTGTCTCAGAGACTCCAGAAGACTTGGGAAGCCAGACAATTGGGCAGATCAAGAGCAAAGCAATGCTTCTCACTACGTATCTATGCAAAGCATGCAGCGGAGGGGGCAAATTAAGAGCTTTGACCTGGAATGCAAATGGACTTGGGAACAAAACAAAGAGATGCATAGTGGTTCAGTATCTAAAACACTAGGGACCTGAAGTGGCAATGTTACATGGAACACACCTGAAGGGAAACAATTGTGAGGCACTGAAAAGGGGGATATAAAGTGCTGGCGCATTTGGGTCACACTCAAAGGGAGTAGGACTGCTAATTAAGAAGTCAACACTCATCATACATTGGTCGACGTCCAAGGGTGATAAGTTGAAGAGTCAGGCTGCTAGGACGGCATGCAAATCAAACTTTGCTCCCTATACGTCCCACCTAATCTCCTTGCATAGACCTTGGAGACACTGGGCACCCTCCTATTGTGCCTACCTGACGGGGTACTAATTTTAAGCAACTTCATTCTAGTGGTGAGTGATGGGGAGGATAGATACCCACAATGACAGGGAAGGGCAGGGGAGATTTCTTTGGTGGGATTCCTTTGGGCCAAAGGTCTATCTGATATCTAGACAATCAGCACCCCAGGGCATGACAAAAGACATTCCACTCCAGAGCATGCAACAGTTTATCAAATATCGATTATTATATTGGGAGATTCACTACACTAGACTGATTGCGATTGGGATCTCAAATCACTCACAGATGTGGGCCAAGCTGCAGGACCCATATGTGGATAGAGACAGGGTCTGGACTCAAGACCTATGGTACCTCAAAGATAGAAGCATCACTCAGGAGTTGAGAAAAGGCACTGTCCTCTACTTTGAAGAAAATTTGGGTACAGTAACCTCAGAGCTCATAACATGGGAAGTCTACATGGTGGTCCTAGAGGGGGAGGCTATCTGCCTATTAAGCGGGTTGAGGAAATGGAAGAGGAAACAAGCTGTTAAACTAGGGTGTGGGATCCTACTCCTCGAACAGGGGTTTTAAAAGTATGTAAATAGAAAGTAGGCCATTACTGAAGCAACGACAGCAAGAGTAAGGGGACCTCGCTGATAATAAAGGGAGAACCACCGCCTTGGCCTCGCAGTACCGGCTAAACGAGGTAGGCAATAAACCAGGGAGGTTCTTGTATGGCTGAGCAAGAGAGGGATACAAATTTGGTATAGGAAATACGGAGGAAGAAGGAGCCACCTGTCAAGGGCCAAACAGAAATAGTGCTAAAAATCCCAAGTTACTATCAAGGCCTATATCGGTCAATCATGAGCAAGTTATCAAGTAACACAGCTATCACTGCTTAATCCTAGCGAAAGTACTGGCCACTTGGCTAAGGCAGGTCATCTTTAAACTGGTGCATCTGGACCAGTTGGGCTTCATGCCTCTTAGGGGCACTAGGCTGAACCTCAAACACCTATATGGCAACCTTACTAGATTGAGGGATCACCGAGAAGACTCAGCCGTGGTATACCTTTACACCGCGAAAGTCTTCAACACTCTGGAGAGGACATACCTACCTGAAGTGTTGGAAAGAGTGGGTAAAAGGCCAATCTTCTGGCAGTGGATAAAGCTCCTCTATCGTCAAGCAATGGCAAGGGTAAAAGTAAATATTATTATATTGTACCCCTTTTGGACTGGAGAAGGGTACGATCTGGGAAGACCTGCTGGTTTGGGGACTGGGAGGAGAGAATCTCACTTTACGCTGATGAAATCCTCTTGTACATGTCGCACCCTAATGACTTCATCCCCAGGCTCCTACACATTTTCCGCACATACTTGGAATATACCATCAACTGGGAGAAATCCCTATTCTATCCATTAACAGGTTGTCCCTGGGAGGTGAGGTAGAGAGAAAGCATACCAATAGTTCTGGAGGGATTTAAATATTTAAGGATATGTGTAACATTTATACTAGGCCGGGCCACAATGTTCAAAATGGTCGTCCTGTCCAAACTCCGTAATGCGATCCAAAAGCCCCTCTACAGGATCCTGCCAGAATTATTTAGAAAGCTGCAGACAAGAAGCCTGTACTCAGATGGGAAAGATGTCTGATCAATGAGCCCCAGGCTCCCCATGCGGCCTGGCAGAGGTGAATTGAAACCATCCCTGAGGCAGCACCCAGCCACATACAGCACCCGATGTGTAGTTGAACCCACAGGGAGGCTTCCTGACTGCCTTTTCCTCCTCGGCACTCATTCCCTGAACACATGATGACGATGGCCATCTTACAGCCTACTGAGTGATTGCTTAACTGAAAGAGAGGACCTTGAGTAGACCATTTGTCCAAAGATGTGACAAAGATGAATACAGCTAAATTAGTCTTGCAATCCCTAACCACAGAATACAAGAAGATCTGTGGGGACTTGTTTCTTTATATTCCGACCTCCCACATTTGAACTATAGGACTTACCAAATTAAATGCGAGCAGTTGCTCAAGTACATTTTCCCCAGATTGGGCCTGTATAGTACAGATGCCTCCTTGTGCTTCCCTATGACGTCCTGTGGGCATCATACCTTTGACTGCTACTGCCCCTGGGATTTGGCTAGATCATTTTGGGGTTCTGTGGATCCTCTGGCCCTGCGGCAGACCAGCCCCCCAAAATGGCAATTCAGCTGCATTAAACCAAGGCCCCATGATGGCTAGCAACAAAGGAGAGTTGTGAACCCCCATAACAAAGAAGAATCTAAACATTTGCCTAGGAGGCCTGCATGATAAACTTTCCAATATGATGACACAAATGCATAAGTCCTAAAGAACTGCTTTGATCTCTCGTAAGCGACTAACGAAATAGAGGCATGGGTGACCTGGTGGCAAACAACGGAGATGACATAATTGCCATGAGCAAAGAGGTCGAGAACATACTGGATTCCCAATCTAATAAGGTTGAAGAAATGAAGGCGCTCTGAGAAAATTGTACAGATTTGGAAGACGGATCACTGTGAGATAATGTGCTGATCCAGAACGTTTCAGAGCAGAGGTTTGTGATGACATCATCCTGTACTATAAGTCTCTTTTCCAAATTGTACTAAAAGAGGGCCAACCACATGAGATTCCCATAATCCAGGCACATCGAGTAAGAGCACCACGGGAAGCACCTGGTGTCTGCCCCTGCAACATTATAGTTAAGCGGGGTCCTCCCACCTAAAGGACATTGTTTATATGAGAAGTCAAAAAATTAGATCTGCAAATTTTTCGAGAATATACTCTTGACCTTTTCTAGGATGTTTCACATCTGACCATGAACAAATGACGCATGCTATTCTTAGTGACTCCTGAGCATCAAAGAATGGAAATATTCGATAGGCAGATGTTTCCCTTTCCATTGTGGTTTCAGCTACACTCTAAATCCCATATGATCTGCACAGTAGAGGAGGTACCGAAATTGCTGGGTCTATCGAGAAGCAGCCCATGTACAGTTGAAAGGACCAATGATAGCCCACCAAGGGAGCAAAGAGAGAGTCCACAGTCCCGTATGAAGGGGCGAGTGAATCGCCCCTGGAAATCGTAAGACAGGTTGGAGAATATTTATGCTTCCCACCAGACAGCTTGAAAACTGGACACACAAGGAAAGGGACTTTGAGTAGGGCCACAGGTGTGCTACGGGTGTATAGAGAGCAGAACTGGCTCTCACTGGGCATGCACTATTCTTCCTCCAACTTCTGGACCAAGAAAGGCTCACCAGACTAACGGTCTATGTCAGGATCCAACTGCAGAGGCACAAGGCCAAAGCCCCAAGCCCTCAACTCTATGTGCTTCTATCATAGGGACAGTCCGAGTGCGGTGGACCAAACTGTTGAGCTGATGCACCCGTCCAGCTCAGGGTGCTACTGTATGAATATGAGAGATGTAGGTTTGTGCTCTGGCTGGAGGCAGCCGGGGGGGCGTCCTGGGACTGGAGATGGCAGGCTACATTGCGCAAGAGGGAAGTGCTGGTTCCTCTTCCTATCGAGCTAGAGGTTTTCGAGGAAGAGGAAGGTGTTGGGGAGTTGGGGGGAGTGAAGGGAGTCCAAGTTTTGAAATATGTTATTGTATCACAGGTGACACCAGGTCTGACCCAGTGCCCCTTTGAATTAGATTTGAATATCCCAACAGGCACACAGTATTTATTCTATTCTATTCATAAGGTATTGTAAAGCACATAGCTACCCAGAAGGGCGCTGAGACTAGCAGCAGATGATAAGGCTGAATGAATAGACTTAGTTGAAAAGATGGGTTTGCGGTAATTTCCTGAATTAGAGTTCAGAATCCATTTTCCTAATATGCTGGGGGGCTATGAATGCATAAGAGCTTCCTCTACTTCTGATTCTTTTTACTCTGGGTGAGGCAAATTGCTGCTGGTTGGTGGAGCGCAGTCTTCTTGCGATGTTGTAAGGAGTGAGGAGCCTCTGGATTAACATCGGGCCCTTTTTATACATGGCTCCGTGGGCATAGAGTCTTGAACTGTATTCTTTTAGTCATAGGTAACCAGCGTAGGCTTGTCAGGGCCGCAGTGGCAGAGTGAAATTTGAGGATTTTAAAAAGTATGCTGGCAGCGTCATTTTTGGATCACCTGTAATCTTTTGGTGACAGACTTGAAACTTCCCAAATAAAGGAAGTTTACGTAGTTCTGGCGCAACATGAGTAGAACTTGCGAAGAGCACTGAGGTTCCCAGAAGTTTAAGGGATCGCAAACTTTCTATTATTTAATGGTTAAAGTAGTCACATAGAATGTAAAGGGATTAAATTCCCCAGTTAAGCAACAGAAAATTTGGAGGGAAATACAGGAGGTTCTCCTAGAGGGGGTATGTCTTCAAGTGTCCCATTTGATAACATCTACCCCTGAATTTGGGGGTGAGTCATACTTTTTCCTGAACCTCTAGGGAAGCTTCCCGATAGTCTATTGATTTGTTGACCATTTGAGACTTAGTTTATGTCCTGATTTTGCTTATTTTCCACGGCCGGACGAGGCAGAGCTGGGCCTGCCCTCTAGGCTTCACCACTCGGACATCTTTCCAGCCAGTTGAGAGCTGAAGTAGCTGACAGAGGTATTTTTTTAAACACACACACCACAAACAACGTTAAGTGCAAAACAGGCACTTGCGTGGCGAGGGAAATGGCTCATTGATATTAACATAGAAGCCATGGGTAGGCGGAAAAACACTCCGGCCCCAATAGCCTCAAGCTCAACCTTAGATGTTTTTCTACAAACAGCTGTGGGTGCAATTAGTACAGAAATCAAATTGACTGAAAGAAGATTATCACTAGTCTCTTCTCCTGCACCATCTCTCCTGGATCTTACCAGGGACCATGAGGCTATTAACATTGAAACTGAACTTCAGCCTCCGGAATCACTTTTTCCAACAGTGAATATCATTGACACTACAAACGCATCCATAACTGTCAGTGTAAATAGCCCAAAAATCCCTGTTTTGACTGAGGGAGAAATCACACGGCCACAAGCCGTTGGGGAGAAAGAAAAAGGACAGAGGTGGGCACAAAATCTAAGGGGCATTGCCCCGTGTTGAAAAAGACTCAGTTAGCTTTATCAAAGGAGGGTGTTATTAGGTCTAGGGTGGGGAGGGGACACCTCCTGAGCCAGAGGATTCTTCATTTTTCATACAGGGTTAGCCAATTAATATCTTTTGCCCTGAAGCCTATTTTAGTTCGTTTAGGATGCATTGAAGAGCAGCTCAGTTTTGTGGTGAATGATGTAAAAGAGAAATCCAAACGTAGTCTGGGTTATAAACTAAGGAGGGATGAGATTATTCACACTAGTAAACAGCAAGTTGCCCACCAAAAAAAGGGTATCCCTTCAATAACATTGCCTACCCCCAAAGTTGTCTGAGCCTAGCCAACAAAAGCCGTTTACCCAAGAGGAAAGGGACACCTGGGGAGACAGTGACCATAAGGAAAGATCGTAGAGCAGGGGTGGGGGTTAGCATAGATAAGGTTTATCGACTTGGTCATGACCCGCAAAATGACAGACATTGTGCTACCAATCACAATCGCACAAAGTATGCACCCCATCAAGGGAAGGGGCGCAAGATCTGTTTAACCTACCCCCAAATAGTACTCCATATGCCTTGATACTAACAGGAGTCCCGCCACTGCCGTTAGATCAACATGAAGAATGTCAAAGCTTTATAAACAAATCAGCCCATTGGTAAATTAGAAAAACAGGATACCAGGTGAAAATAATCGACAATATCATTATGGCGCGTGGGGGTTAGATGGCTAGGCCACACATCGAAATCGGTGGGAGGGAGATTGTGTAGTCTTGAATTTTAAAGATCCCAGGTGAGTGCACTTTTGTTGACATGCCTTACTGAAGCGACTGGCGAGCATGGCTCCATAAGGACATGTCCGTTAGGTTTCTTCTATCCTCCCCATACAGGTCCCAGTTTTTACCAGTGGCAAGCCCAAATTCAGCATAAACAGTCCAACTTTCCTCATCGAGAGCCTATTGACCAGACAAACTGTTTTGAAGTCCTTTCTGGCCTAATAGACGTAGATTGACAGCCGGACTCGGCTTGCCTGGAAGGTGAGCAGGTTGAAGTCGGAGGCTTACACCTTATAAGTAACGTTCCATCGGAAATGTATCATGAGGGGGTGGTCCAAGTAGTGGCATTATTCACTCCCGCCTGTACTCATGATGTATCTCCTAACGTAATATTGGGGCAAGCACTGCAAGGAGTCATCACCACTTATTTTGAAATCTTGTCATGGAAAATAGCAGGAGTTCGCATAAAAACTAATGGAACAGGGACTGGTTAGGCTTCGTTAGATGGTATTGATATAATATGCCTACAAGACACTTGGTCCCCAGAGGATTTTTTATAAATGGGTATCGCTCCTTTGCGTCCCAGCGATTCCATCCACATCAGGAAGGGCCAAGGGTGATATCGCGGTGCTTATTGCAGTAAAAATATGCTTTTGTTAAAGTTAAATGCATCTGTTCATCATCGTGGTATCAACTACTAGTGATTTCTCGGTCTGGCACAGGTTGACCTATTATTGGTAAACCTGTACTATAACATTTTGACAAGGGCACCTGCCAAGTAATAGAGGCTTTGCAAACGGAAATCGCCAAGTCTCCATCAATAGTCAGCCCTTATATATTTTATGGTTCGGAGACTTTAATTGTATCGTTTGCAAATATAGTTCTCATCGTGTTTGTGGGCTAGAAGGTAACGAGGGCCAGCCCATGGCTCAATTTAACCACTCATGCGCCTGGGGAAGCCTTAAACACCATTCTGGTCGTAAATGACAATCTTTTTAAATGATTGTGTCCATAACCCCTTTATGCAGTGTCGAACTTATTTATGCATCACGATTTTGCACAATGGTTCAGGTAGCCATCTTAGGAGCTTTCTCAGTGTTCTAAGTGGCACAAAGCAAGTTGCCGCTAATTTGTTTGCTTGGATTGTCAAGGAAAGCTCTTGACTTCTGGTTTTGGCATAGGTTGAGCCGAGGAATTCTGGCCAGTACGTTTCCATCCATCAGTTTGGTTTACTTCATACTACAGTCACCTTAGTTTTGTCACCATCCAGGCTGCTTGCTGCCATCCAATCTACCACGTTTGAGACAACGATTAAGTTGAGAAGAGGTCTTGTCTGTTTGTGTAGAAAGCAAGATGATAATGTGTGTATCATCCATGTAAGGTATTGAGGAAAAATCATAGCCCTTTATGATTTCCGTTAGTGATAGGGTCGGGCTTAGCGAGGAGCCCTGAGGGACTCTGCAGTTTAAGGGATCTCAAACTTTCTATTGTTTAATGGTTAAAGTAGTCACATAGAATGTAAAGGGATTAAATTCCCGGTTAAGGAACAGACAATTTGGAGGAAATACAGGGAGGTTCTCCTAAAGGTGGTATGTCTTCAAGACTCCCATCTGATACTCACCTTATGAAATGCCACCTATACCCCACACATTAATATGCGGCTATGGCTCGTTAGAAGGTGGGGGTAATGATCGGATACATCAACACTTTCATTAAGAAGCACTACAGGTCCAACGTGACTCAACAGAAGGTAGCTATATTTATTTGGAGGGCAGACATCAAGGGCCTGCACTGGATATACTCAATGTCAATATTCCAAATCAAGGTCAAGAACAATATATTCTTAGCCCTGTAACTACGATCAAACCCTGGCACCAGAAAACCTGATGCTTTGCTGAATAGACACCCCCATGACAGGTATACTCAGGGAGTGCACTTCCAGGAGACAAAGCAGATACTGACAGACGTTGGCCTCGTTCATCTTTGGAGAGCTAAACTTGCGGATGTGCAGAAATACACTTTCTTCTCATATGTCTGTGAGGTCCTATTCACAACTAGACTTAGGGCCTGATTTAGATATTGGCAGATCGGGTTTGCTCTGTCACAACTGGACGGATATTCCGTCTGCCAAAATATAAATCCCATATGATCTAAATCAGGCCCTTAATGTGAGGGCACTCAGGATTAGTCGGCACCACAACCTCCATTGAGCATGGTAGCAAAGTGGTCTTGGACCACAGAATGATAGTTTGGAAGGGGGATAGTCAGCAAGAGAAATGTAGAACGAATAGTTGAAAATTTGATAAAAACCCTCCTTAAGGATCGACTGATCCAGCAGGCTTTGAGGGGAAGCAATTAAGAGGTAGATTGAGGAAAATGACCTTGACAATGCCTCCCCTTACATGCTATGGCAGTCTTTAGGGGCAACTGCTTAGTGGGTAGGGCAACAGCAGCATGAGATAGGAAACTCTTACAAAAGCTCATTGGGGTCGGAGCTTAAAGCCGCGACTAAACAACAAGACAGACAGGTTCCCCAAAATCTCAACGGAAGATGATCTCGCAGACAAGTAAGATTGACCCATGTGGCTATGGAGAAAGCGGGAAAAGTTCTATTATATCTACAAAAGGATTTGATGAACATACCAATAAAACTGGCTCCTTATTAGCAACGAGGCTTAGACAACGGAAGGAGGCTGGCACAATTCTGTCTCCAGTGTGCAACGAAGGTCAAATTCTTAGTGCAAATGCTGATAAAACTGAAGTATTTATGAACAAAGTGCCCGATTTAGATCTCGAGGATGGATTACTCTGTCACAATGGTGACGGATATCCATCCACCGAAATTTAAATCCCATTATATCCTATTGGATTTATATTTTGGCGAACGGGATATCAGTCACTCATTGATGGAGTAACCCGTCCACCGAAAATGGTCTCACCAACTGCTTTAGCAAACATTTTGCACCCAAACTGATCCCTACTCAGTAATACTATTCAATCCTTTCTGTGATCGCGAATGGTTACACCCTCAAGGTCGATAGCAATTATCACTCTCATTCCTATGCCTGGCAAACCAGCTGATAAATACAAGCCAATAGCTCTTTTGAATTTGGATATCAAGATTTTCGCAAACTTGCTGTCTGGTACCTTAATGCCTCATTGAGTCGTACCTTATGGGCTTTGATCAGTCAGGTCTTGTCTCATGGAGACAAGCTGCTGATAATATTTGCTGAGTTCTTTATCTGATTGAAAAGGCTAAGTTCAGGAAGATCCCTAGCGATCCTCTCTTTAGACAATGAAAAGCCGTTTGATAGGGTCAGCTAGATATTATTTTTGTAGGTGCTAGACGTTATCTGGTTTGGCCCCAACATGGCCACTCTGGATATGGGGTAGCTATAATCAATCTACAGCAAATGTCCTGTTTAATGGGACATGCTGGAGCATTCACCTATCAAGTCGGGCAAGACAGGGATGCCCTCTCATCTCATTTATTTGTATTGGCAATGGAGATCTTAGCTGCCATTGTTGGGCAGCATCAGGACATCTTGGTGTTGCCCATTAGAGATGACAAAGATAAAAGACACTTGTTCACGGATGATGTCTTACTAAAACTGGTAGAGCCTGAATGCTCAATCCATGAAGTTATGAAAGTTTTGGAATCCAAGGCGAAACTACGAGGATTCGAGGGACAATCTAGAGCAAAATCTAAAATGCTCATTGTAAGTATTTCGCCAGAGGTCAAAACTAGACTTCTAGAACTCACGCCCTTGAAGTGGGCTGCAAAATATTTAAATAACTAGGGGGTCTATATTACTCCAACACACCACCTATTGTATGTGGCGCACTACTCTCACCTGCTTAATGCTATCACTAATGATTTACACAAGTAGAGCAATGTTTGTGGATGGGCAGGGTGGCAGTGATAAAACACAATATATTTGGGAGATTGCTTTACCACTTTCAAGCACTCCCTCTGGCTCTCCCCGAATCTGATACAGGGAAGAGACGAAGAGCAATCAATGGCGTTACATGGGCATGTAAAATAGCAAGCATTTAGAGTAAAAATGTAAAGGGCACAAACATTCAGGTGGATTGGGCCTAGAGAAATACTATGATTCCCTTCCATCTCCCTATACACCATTGGTGGTTAACGCAGATTTTACTCCAGGTCTTGTTGAGGGAGACTTTGAACGCTGGATAGAAGGGTGTGCCTGGGAAAAGCTTTTCACTACGTGAGATGGTCCTATGGGGCTCATTTCTAATATATATGCTATTTTGGTAGACGTGGGAGAAGCACCAAAGTGGTTGTATATCAAGCCCTGGCACAAGACCTTGGGAATGCAAATCTCCTCATCTCAATGGCAAAAACAGTGGGTGGATATACCGTCATTATGCAAGAGCGTGTAGAATAGAGAAATGTTATAAAGGATAATAATGGTATGCGATCTCACACCGGTGAAATTGAAACATAAGTATGATAATGCTGATGGGCTCTGCTAGCAGGGATGTCAGGAAGGTGGGGGATACGCATAATGTGTGGTGGGTTTACCCTAGGCTTACCCTCTTTTGGAAGGAAGTCCTTAGTCATATTACAGGAGTGACTGGATATCCTCGCAACCTAACCCGATGATAATAGTACTAAATTTAAGACCACCGGAGATTAAAAGCATATTGATATAGGACAGGTGGCTGATTTTGACCATTACTCTGGCGGCAAAGTAACTCATAGAACTAAAATGAAAATCTCATCTTATTCCGATAATGCAAGCACAGGTGGGAAAACTCTAGATGTTGTTGGCAATGGAGAAATTGACCTGGGGCCTTCTTGAAATTGGGCACAAATATAAAGAGATGTGGGCTTCCCCGGTATACTACTTACGGGAAATATTTTGTGTATGGGTGTCTCAAGTTGCTGAGATCCCGCATTAGGGTGGGAGAGTGGGGGTAGAACGGCCGGAAAACTGATATTGGAAGTATTTTGTATATGCTTTAGCAGATGGTCCACGCTGTTTTTTCCTATTCTGTGAAAGCCAATAAAACTTTGGAATAAATGAAAGCTGAAGGCAGAAATCAAATTGATGCTGTAGGATGGAGGAGTGGTGCGCATAGCAATTCCTAAATTCACGGAGGGAGTCTATAATGGTAGAATCACACTACCAGATAGCCCGAAATACTACTGTGCATCACAGTTATTGGCCGTTAATGACTGGGCTTTTGCACCACAAATTGAGCTATCCCCAAATGCAGATAGAGTGGTAGTGGGAGAGAGGGGCTACACAGAAGCTCGGTATGAACAGCGAGACAAGGGGCAGACCTGTGGGCACATACCAAGTCTGTGATAAGAGCAAGGAAGGAGGCTACTAGATACCTGGGATGAGAGAAGGCATTAACCATTCAAACTCAGCTATGGGTACAGTGTCGTACTGGCCGAAGTGAGGAGAATGCAGGGATAGGGGAAATGGGACAGGATAAGAATCAGCATATTGGGATACTTGTGATGCAATGGGAGGCTGATTCCGTGGTGTGTCCCAGCGGACATCGTCGCAAAACAATATTATAGTAGTGGGGTGCCGAATGAGCCGAGGGACCTGGTGTGGAGCTGTTCTAGGAACACCTCAGCCTCAAAACATTGCAACCAATGGGCTTATCCAAATATTTTTCAATTGAAAGAGCCCATAGAGTCCAGGACCTGCCTCCCCCAGCCAGGCAACAGGCGCTCCACTGCAGACAAACATTGCAAGGATCTTCAACCACTGAGACAGGGATTCTATATTACAGGCTTTCAGGTATAGGGAGAAACATATCTATGAGAATGTAGATGTCACCTTCTTCCTGGAAGTCACTCTGCAGAGTGCAGAAACTCTGGAGAAATTTCTAAAAGTTTAAGCAAGTCTTCAGGGAACAAAAATCATAAACTACATGATGATGTATCTAGCTAAGTTGAGCATCATGGCGGAAGGGAAGTCCTGGCGTTTTGCTACACCAGAGGAGGTCTGGGACTGGATCAAAGGATGGAGATCGCCCAAGGGCTGGAAATTGGCAGAAAAGCACTAGTCCAAGACCACACCAAGAACTAGGAATGCCGACAGATGGAGGAGCCCCTAATGTGGTAGGATTCCTCACTCAGGTGGGCAGTAAAAACGACTGGCACATGAAACAAATTTGACAGCAGTGACCGGTGGAAACAGAGGGAATTCCCTGATATGTGGTAAAGAAGGAAACTGGAAATGCGAAGACCAGAAAGATGACAAAAATTAAGCTCCCCACTGAATACAGTAAGGGACGTCACTTAGATACATGGATCTGCTCTGCTGGGGGAATCGGTGGAGGGATGAATGGTGATATTCCAGGGAAAGGGTTTCGGGGGACAAAGCAGGGAAGGTATCCCAGGATAGCTTCTGTGGTCAGAGGGGACACACTGGCTCCCAGTGCTCTTTGAGCTGCGGAAAATGATAAAGTTACAGAAAGTTGTATGGGGAGTGACTGGCGCTCCGTGACTTGGAGAGGGCAAGTGCTTTTCAGCCTAGGAAGAAGGGTAGCAGAGAGGAGGGTGGAGTTGTGGAGGTTCGGGGAGGGGTGTTATTCATATAGTCGCTGTTATTGGTCACAGCTGACAGAGTCCACTCCTGTGTCTCAGGTATCCCAGGAGACATGGGAAGCCAGACAATCAGGTGAATCAAGACTAAAGCAAGACATCTCACTACGTATCTGCACATAGCATTCTGTAGAGTAGTGGGGGCTGAAAACGGGCTTATCCTGGAAGATTAATGAACTGGGGAGCAAACTAAAGAGAGACATAGTGGCCCAGTATTTAAAACACCACAGACCCCATATAGTGATGTAACAGCATGAAGGAAAACAATTGTGAAGCAATGGAAAGGGAGCTGGCCGATTGAGGATGCATATCGGAATCAAAGTGAGTAGGACTGCTAATTAAGAAGTCAACGCTCATACATTCCTCACCCTATGAAAGACAATACCCATGGGAGATATGTTTCACAGTCAGCGCGGCATGGAACTCAACCTTTGCTTCTTATATGTCCCGCCTAAACTCCATGCAGAGAGCTTGGAGTTGCTTGACAACCTCCTATTTTGACTACCTGAGGGGGTACTAATTTTAGGGTGGGGACTTTAATCTAGTGGTCAGTTTGGGTGTAGGACAGATACCCACCACAATAGGGAAGAGCAGGAAACTCCTTTGGTGGGATTCCTTAGGGACAACTAGCCTTTCCGACATCTGGACAAGAGCACCCCAGAACCCGACAATACACTTTCCACTCGGTACCACACAACAGTTTATCACGTATAGATTATTTCATTACCTAAAATGGCCAGGTTGGGAGATTGCCTAACACTAGACTGATGGATGGCGAGAGGGATCTCAGATCACTTGTCGATGTGGACTAAGCTCCAGGGCCAGTATGCAGCTAGGGACAGGCCTAGGCTTTAAACCTAAAGGTGGAAACTTCATTGAGGAGTTGAGATCAGTCACTGTCCGCTACTTTGAAGAAAATGTGGGTACCGTAACCTTGGAGCTCATATTGTAGGAAGCCTACAAGGCAGTGCAGAGGGTCCGGCTATCTCCCTAATAAGGAGGGTGAGGAAACGGAAGAGGAAACAAGCCGATAAGCTAGAGGGTAATATCGTACAATTCAAGCATGAGCTTCAAATGTCGGAAGATAAGGTAGTAGGCCATCGACTGAGACTACAACAACAAGAGTACCAGGAATTTTCTGAGAATAAAGCGAGAACTGCCGCCCTGTCCTTGCAGTATTGACTAAACAAGGTAGTTAGCAAAGCAGAGAAGCTCCTTGCATGGATGAGCAAGAGAGAGAGGAATAGAAATTGGGTATAGAAAATATGGAGGGAGAAAAAGCCACCAGTCAAGGGGTACACAGAAATAGTGGAAGAATTTATTTGCAATTTCCTATCAAGCCCTATATGGGTCCAACATGAGCAAGTCATCAAGATAGGAGACTTACTCAAAATATGCACCTCCCAGTCCTCATGCTAGAGGAAGCAAAATAACTAGATTAAGACATAGGAGAGATGAGATAGTTAGGGCCATCAGAGAAATAAAATCTGGAAAAGCTGTGGGGCTGAACAAACTTTCGAAAGAACTATATAAAAGAATGACTTGGATCCTAGGTGCCATACATAAGACCTATGTTCCTTGAAGCCAATGAAATAGGCCAGTTACCTATGACCAACATTTAGACACCAAAGTGACACTCCTAAAAGTCGGCAAACTGCCAGGTAGCTATGCCTCCTATAGACGAATGTCACTGCTTAATGCGGAAGATCCTAGCGAAAGTACTGGTCACTCACCTAAGGCAGTTCATCTTTAAACTGGTTCATGACGCGCCGATGGATTAAGGCGAGAAAATCAAAGCTCCCGGCTGGCCGGCTCGATCCAGCAGTATCCTACATCGAGAGCTCAAGCTGAAGGAACCTCCATAAGATAGATGACCCCAAAAACACATCGGGACAATCACGGTGAGTTGCTGGGTCAACAAAGAGAGACTGGGGCCCCGGAGGAACTTTAGCTGCACCCGAGGAGCCCACTCTCCTATGAGCAGACACATGCTGTCTGGCCCAGAACCCACCCCAAGACACCTAAGAGCAGGGTACTGCTGACTATTGGGGGTGTGAGTCCACTTACACAGGTACCGAATGATCGCCTGCTGAACTCCAAGCAGCAGTGTGGAAACCAGCCGCCCCTGAGTAAGTTGTGGGGGTGGCGCCCTGGGCAGTGGAAACCCAAAAAGGGTGGCTAGGATGAGGTAGACAACCGAAAACACAGAGAAACACTTCCGGTGAGGCACCTGGGCAACAGGAGAGACCGGGGCCTCGACGGAGCCTTACCCTGCACTGAAAAGACTCCCCCTGCAAGCGACGACGTATACGTTCAGCCCAGAACCCTCACCGAGACACCCGAGAGTAAAGTGCTGCTGGTGAGTGGGGATGGGAGAACCACAAATGGGACCCCGATAGATTGACCACTGTTTTCGAGCAGTGGCGGGGGAAGCGGTGACCCACTGAGAGAGTTTAAGGGGTGACACCCTTGGGCAGCAGAAAACTAGAAAAGAGCAGCATGGGTTGGTGGACGGTTCAAAATACAGTGAGTCACCTGTGGTGAGTCACAGGGACAATGAGAGGGACTCGGGCCCCAGGAGTAACCTTACCTGCACCAAGAGGTCCCTTCCCTACCAGTGGACATGAATGTGTGTCTCAGAACCTCCACCGGAACGCCTGTGGTTAGGGTGCTGTCGATGAATGTGAGTGGGGGACCACATGCAGGGCCCTAATAGATCGATTGCTGATCTGGAGCAGCAATGGGCGGGTACATCGACCCCCAGAGCGAGCTGAGCAGGGCATTGTGTTTGGATGCTGCTCTTTGAGGACAGCGCATCGGACAGGAGCAGGGAGGCCCGATGAGAGATAGGAAGCCGGGATGTGAATAAAGGAAATAAAACACTGACTGCGAGTGGTGAAGACATACCCACACTATATGGACTTGGCTGAGACAATGGAAGGCAGACCCAACCAGGAATCCTGAGAGTCCTGATCTGCTCTGATTTCCTCTGACACCGCAGTGTGGACTCCGGAGGGGAGCAAACAGAGGAGGTGTGCCCTGCGGCCTACTCCCAGCGGGGGCATCTGATGGCCCTCACTGGACTGGTGGGGAACCTTAGGCCCATATAGATAGGGCAATTTTGGACACCATCACGCTCCTGACCTACTGCCCTACCCGGCGAGAACTACCATAGGTAAGATCTCTCAAAAAGAAATGAGCCACAGGGTGCCACCTCGTTAGAGGCCAATTAAAGGGAGGGAGACCAGCAGCCACCCATCCAGGTACTAAACGATAATTTGCATGCAAAAACGGACTCCTGGGAAGTGTTGGATTGTACAAAATAAACCCAATAGTGGTGGACATGGGGATCCTGAGGGATTACCACATGCGTCTAGCAGAATATATCACAAACACAGAATAAATGCTGACGGATCGACTCCACAGAGATGGAGGAGACCCTGAAAGAACGCCTTGCTTGCATGGAGAGAAGGGTCAAGACCTTGGAATACAGAGCAGAGGACGCTGGAAAATAGGGCCCAGAAAAATAATATTCGCATGATAGGCCTGCATGAACGTGCTGAGGTGCCTGACATGTTGCTTTCTCTTGGAAAAATGACTGAGGATCGATGTGGCACTGGATGGGCTCTCCCGCTTCTTGCCCTGGAGAGACCACACAGGGTCCCGGAAAAACACCACCTCCTGGGGCACTGCCTTGCCCGGTGGTGGCCAAACAACTTTACTATAAGAACCGGGACCACATACTGCAACAGGCCAGATTGCGTGGAGAACTGAAAGCGGAGAACAGAAGGGTCATGATTTTCCCGGACTTTACTAGAGAGATCCAAAAACAGAGAGCCACATTCTTGGAAGCTAAACTGCACCTTCGCTAGATAGGAGTCCAGTATGCAATTTAGTTTCCTGCCAGGATATGAGTGGTTACAGCAGCAGTGGTGCAGTTTTTCAGCTCACCGCAAAAGTATGGGAATAAATAGATCAGCACCCACCCTCTGAAAGTAACCCCGCTCCCTTGAGATGTAGATCAGTTTGGAATGAGTTGAGGCGACGGGCACGGAGTATCAAGAAAGCAGTCTTCTCATGCGGTGGAGGACCAGCATGAACAGTTGCGACAATGAGGCAGATCGGGAGCGAGCCCCCCAACGACCGATGGAGGAACATGGTACTCAAGACTGATTCTGATCACGGATCGGTCTCCTTGAGGGGGCTTAGATACTGCATTAATTATGATGACACCCCAGGCAACTGATGATCTAATTTGACTGTAAGTACATTAGGATCAACTGGAAACAGCTTCTGGGTGGGTGACACCAGCTGAGTGACCCTCAGGAACCCTGGAGGAGACCTTGGACCCCTCAGCAGTACGGATATACTGGCCACATGATGCTGCATAGAGAGGCATCCGGATGGGAGGCACCCATATTGGTACACCCTCACTTTGAGGTTCACGTATGTTGTGCATGCATGTGGTTGTAGTTGGAATGCTAGTTTGGATGGGTGGATGTTGCCTACTTGTCTTGGGGGTTGGGGAGTTCAGATGAGTTGTTTGTTTTTGCTTTTGCTGTGTCCTTGGTGGAGTATGACCATAGGTCCTGGATCTGGAAGGGCAAGATTTACAGTAGAGGCAGCATTAGTAGAAGCCTGCGGAGGGAAGAGATAGCAACTACCTTATGGAGGTCTTCTGAAATAAAAGCTCCTATCCTGGAATCCAGCAGATGGACAACATCTCCAAATGGTATAGGGTATTTTCTTACCTTAAGAGAACGGGCATAAATCCCTCTTACAAGAAACACATCTCGCAGCTAAGTAAGGACTGGTGCTTCATAGGCGCTGGTGAGGTCTGATCTTTCACACCACATATTCCAGTTATTTGCAAGGGGGGGGTTCTTATTTGAGTGCACCCCGGGGTCCTCTTTCAGAGAACCAGGGAACTTGTGGACCAGGCGGGACGCTATGTGGTGGTGACTGGGAGACTGGCCATACAGGGCCTGGTGGTGTTTATGCCCTGAATGCAGACCAGGTGGGCTTTCTAGAGGAACTGTGTTGCTTTTTCGCTACCTATCTAGTGCAATCTGTCCTGAGTAGGGAAGGATACAACTGTGTTGCTTACCCCACCTTAGATAGGTTGCATCCACCATTGGGAGACCCCCCAGTTATTCCGGTGGCTCGTAGATTCGCAGGTTGGCAGTCACAATGGGTACTGGTAGACTTGTGGAGACGCACCCACCAGACGACCAGAGACTACTACTTCTTTCAAGCCTCCATGAGTTGCATGTTCGACTAGACACCTTCGTGGGACAATACATGATATCGAATACTTAACAAGAACTCTCTTGGATTATAATCCGGTGCTGTTATATTTGAATTGGGAGGTGGTACGGCCCTGTATGCCTATGTGGAAACGGAAGGATGAGACATTGAAAGACCCAGTCTTCCAACACTCGATTGGGGACAGTATCATACAGTATTTCAAGGATAACATGGACATGGCGTCCACACCACAGATCAAATGGTATGCCTTCAAAGTAATGATCTCAGAGAAATGTATAGAAGAAGTGGTGGGAGTTAGGCGTACACTGTTAAGGGAGATGGAGATCCCTGAGGCAGAGTTGAAAGACATAGAACATTAGAGGCCTTGGCACCTGGTGCTGCAGCAGACACTGCTGGAATCCAGAGAACTCCTGGAGGGTGGAGAGAGAAGGTCATGTGTTTTGACTACAGAAAGTACATTGTCCGGGCACATGCAGAATGAGATAAGTCTGGTTCACTACTAGCTTGTCTGCCAACCCTCTAAGAGAGGCTCCGTGATTATTGAGTTGGAAACAGACCAAGGGGAAAGGCTCCATAAGCAGGATGATATCAATGAGAACTATAGGGAGTACTACAAGCCTTATACCCATCTTTATACAAGCACCCCCACCGACTCCCCACACGAAATGGATGCCTTTCTGGATCCACTTTCTATGCCAGAGCTCATGTGAGAAGATGCTGAGGGATGGTGCAGAAGAAATTGGTTGGCAACGATGGGCTGCCCGTTGAATTGTACATAATATACAAGGAGACACTGGCACCCAAGTTGGTAGAGGTATATAAAGCAGCGTAGACTTCGGAACAGCTACTGACCTACACTAATGTGGCATCAGCAATCCCGCTAGTAAAAACCGGGCAGAACCCTCACGATCGGAAGTCCAGTAGGCTATTATCAATGCTTAATATTGATTATAAATTACTGAGTCGAGTCTTGGCAACAAAACTTTTACCGTACATGACTATATTAGCACATTGCGGACCAAGTGGGTTTTATGCAAGGCTGCAACCCAGCACTTCATATCCAGCATCTATTGGCACTGACGGGCGATGATACAAACGATCGACCGGCAGTTGTGATATTCACGGTGGATATAGAGAAGGGCTTTGATAGTTTGGAGTGGGGGGTTCCTCTTTAGAGTGCTGAAATTTTTTTAACTGGGGAGCAGATTTATAAACTGGACCAGACTATTATACACTGGCCCAACAGCCCAGGTGAAGACCGGTAGAGTGATATCGGAGGAGTATGCAGTGGGATGAGGATACTCGTTATCGCCAAAGCTCTTTGTGCTTGTGATGGAGACCCTGGAATGCAGCGTGAGGACTGAGCTCACCTAACGGGGATTGGAAATCAGAGGCTTAAACATCACATAGCTCTGTATGCTGACGACTTGCTATGAAATGAAATGAAAAATAAATTTATAAAGGGTGCTAAACCTGAAGGTATCAAGGCACTGCAGCAGAGACACTAGTAAAAAACTCAAACAAGCTGAGAGAATCAAGGAAAACACTAACATCTGCTGACGGCAAAGTACTGACAAACTGGGCTAATAGGAGAATAGCCACGTTTTTTAAAGTTTTCTATAAGATGTAAAAGACTTGCTCCCTGCAACATGAATGGGAAAAGTGTTCCATAGCTTTGCCACGGCGATGGAAAGGGAGCGGCCGCCCCAGTTTTTGACACCTTCTGAAACTTAGGAACAATTACTTTTTTTGGATGCTGATCTCAAAAACCTGCCTGATGTGTACCACTACAAGAATTATCTGATGGCCCACGGGCCATTAGGGGGTTCAGCAAGATATACTGTCCTGTACTGCGTGCCTCAAAGACCACCCTTTTCCCAACTATTATAGAGCAATTATTCGTACATGACGCCAATGCAGAGTTAGCAGGGGGATGGGCTACAAGATAGATTCAGAGAACTATCTGTATTAGAGATCAACTAGTGCAAGTCGCGGTTGTTCCCAGTGAGACCGGGTCCACGGCCTCCTGTGACCCAGAGGGCATTGATATGGGAGCCCACCTACCTGCAATACTTGGGAGTAAAGATATACCATGACACTGGAGACCCAATAGATGGGAATGTAGGGCCAGCTTGCAGATCTTTGCGGGTTAGTGTTGATTTTTGGAAAATGCTCCCAGTGTTGGTTTCCAGGTAAGTGGCCATCATTAAGATGGTGGCACATCCTAGACTCCTATACTTCTACGCGGTTTTGCCTACATTGATATCCTGCACTATATTTTGGAATCTAGACTCTCGCTCCTCATCGCCTTCATATGGGTACGAGGTGCCAGAAAGTGGCACTGGCTAAGTTGCAATGCCCTGTTTTAGAAGGTGGGCTGGCAGTCCCAGACTTTGAGACTTACTACCTGCCATGCAGATGCAGTGGGTGACACATTGGCTGTACAACAGAATGACTCCTGGGTGAGAAATGTGCCCATTCTTTCCCGGGCTCCAGCAGCTATTCCGGCTGCTTCTTGCCGTCCGACGACCACTCAAGGGGGGCTCTGCCGAGCTCCAGGTATTGAAACATTGGCTAAAATGCTTAAAAAAAGCATGCACACAGTTCTAGTACTTACCTGATATACACTTACACATACTAGAGGAACTACCCCATGGGGTATACTGTCGGTAATTGTCACAGTGGACAGCTGCTGCCATAGCTTGAATTGGTTATTTATTTTGAGCAGATGAGTTACTCCCATTCGAAGAATTGAGACTAGAATTTGACCTCCCGAAGGGGCACTTTTTGCTCCATAGAGCAATGTCAGCAGCGATTAAGGAAAATTGGGGGCTGGGAATGACAGAGCCTCCAACAAATCGGAGTTGCCAAATAATATGTATACTCTCTGGCACCTTCAAAGCCGTCTCCTGCTTTTATAGTACGATCAGGGCAGATATGTTGAAATCCCTGGATTGCCTCCAGGAACATGGGAGGTCGACCTGGGGGTGTATCAAACACTTATTGTTTGGGGGGGAGTTTTATATAGCACAAACTAGACCCGAAGGTATCAGAATGCTTTACATCAGCACCAGTTGCGTTACAGACAGACACATTCCCTTTTTGTTAGGCATGGGAGATTAAGTGATTTGCCAAGAATCACAGAAGACTGAGACTGGAACCCGGTTCACCAGCTTCGAGGTGAACCGCCATAGCCGTTAGGCCACATCCTCTCCCCTTAGGGAGGCTGGGCAAAAATACTAGAGCTAATCCTGAAAGTGTACAGAAATGCCTGATTCAAACTTCTATGTCCTACACAGGGCATTCTTACCCCCGCAAGATGAACAGATGCTTTCAGGCAGTAGGAGCCACATGCCCCAGATGTGGAACAGTGGGAGCAAAGATATATCATATGGTGTGGCCCTGCCTAGCCCTAAAGGAATACTGGGTAGAGGTTATGACTACTGTGGCAGATATTACACTGATGGAGGTCCCTTGTTCACCACGTGTCTGCTTTCTAAGCTGGTTTACTCACACAGCTAAAACTAAGGTTACAAGTAGGTTTCTAACCTGGCTCTAATACTAACTATAGTAAAATAGGATCTGCTTTTATGGTTACCCCCACGTTTTGCCTGGTGTTATGATGTTTCTGACTACTCTGACTGGGATCCTGCTAATCAAGATCCCAGTCTCTGTGCTTTCTCCCCTAAATTGGATGGTGAGTACTTAGGTACATCCCAGATAGGCTACTAGTGTACCCTTGTAAGCCCCTAGTATATGGTACTGAGGTACCCAGGGCATAGGTGCACCAGGGTTCCTCTATGGGCTGAAGCATGTATTATGCCACCCATGGGAGACCACTCAAACTGTGACCAAAGGCCTGCCATTGCAGCATGTATAAGCTGGTGCTAGCACCACTTATGACAGATATAAGTTTACTTAAATCTGAGGTCACTGCACTTAAAACCTATAAGTCAGCCCTCAGACAGGCCTTTCAA